>PVKH010011571.1:0-17702 GCA_004027955.1 Chaetophractus vellerosus
GACCTGCCCTGCCCGTGGCGGCTTTTGCCTGTCCGTGGCAGCTTTTTGCCCTGCCCACGGCGGCTCCGGCCCGCCCATGGCGGCTTCCATTCTCAAGGCGGTCTGCCCGCTAGGAGAGGTCCCCGGGAACTGAACCCAGGGCCTCCCATGTGGTTTCCCAGCGAGCTCTTTATCCACTGAGCTATCTAGCCGGGCCCTGCCTGAGGTTCTTGATCCCTCTTCTACGGTAAGGGAAAGGATGCTTGCCAGGCTTCGGCTGGAGGAGCAGAAGTTTCCCAGAGTTGGGGAAGCAGCAATTTTCCTATTTTCTCTTCTTCTTTGGGACAGTTTTTGTAAATCTTTTGTCCTTAGGGAGCTTGCTTCAAAGTCTCACTAAAACCACGTTATGTGGAACCAGGGGCCACTGGACACTTTGGGGGCAGGGAGAGGGAAGGGCAATTATAATATGGGGGCTCTTTTTGGGACTTGGGAATTATCCTGGGTGATATTGCCACGGAGGTTATAGGCCATTTTATATCATCATGTATCATGCAGAACTGTGTGGTAGAGAGGGTGGTCTACAGTCTGAACTGTGATCCATGCTTGATGGCAAAGCCCCAAAATGTGTATATCTATCACAGGCGTTGTGCCACACTGATGAGGGATGTATATGTGGGAGGTTGTGGGAGGTGTGGTAGGTGTGACATATGGGTATTTCTAAAATTTCCGTGTAACATTTATGTAATCAATGTATCTTTTTAAAAAAAGGATTAAAAATTGAAAAAAAAGAAATAATAGGGTGGGTTTGGGGAAAATACACCAAATGTAAGATATGGACTATAGTTATTAGTAATGTTTTTGACAATGCTCTTTCATCATCTGTAATAAATGTTCCACAACAGCGCAAGGTGTTGGTGGTGGGGTGATGTACGGGAGTCCTGTATTTTATGCATGTTTGTTTTAAAGGTTCAGAGCTTTTACTATACACTTATTATTTATGTACGTTCATGTATGCATGATATACTTCAATAATTTCTTAAATAAAAAAAGTAAAAAATAAAATAAACTGTTGTTTACTTTTGGAACTAGAGTTAGAATAGCTAATATTCATCCCACAAACCATTATGTGTACAATATTGTTGCTATTGTGATAATAGAGATTTTATTTATTTTTATGCCAGCTTCTATTGTGAGAACACTTTTAGTTAGTTTGGGTTTTATTGGTCCTGCTATGCTTGTCCTTGGAACATCTTTCATGTATGCATGGTTTGTATTTGAAATTTTATTGTAAAAAGTGTAAAACAAAAATTGTATTGTTTTTACAGAATAAATTTATTGGAATGTGTTCTGGAAGTAAGATTTGAGATTGTAAGGAACTAAATTAGTGTATTTGGCTTCATATTTGTATTACTATGAGAAATTAATGTAATTCATGTATTAAAGCAAAAATTGTTATCAAGTTGACTAGAAAAAAAAAAAAACACGTTGAGTTGCCTATCAATTGTTTCTAGCTCCGGGCCCACGGCAATAAGATCTACCCACATTTGTTTGCAAAGACACAAGATTAGGACCACCATTTCCTCAGTGCATTTTCCCTGCTACCTGGACTTCAGCCCTCTTTCTCCACAGCATTTCTGATTCCCCTAAGTCTGCAATAGCCTGCACAGCTCACAACACAGGTTGTCCCACTAGGGGTTCAGGATTGCCCAGAGGTCATACAAATGGTTGGGGGCAGTATGTAGCAGAGTATCTTTCATCCCTGCAGTAAAAGCTTTGGTGTCAGGCCCCACAAAGTTGGTAACATAAATAGCATATTTCATCCAAAATCCCCATAAAACATCTTGTAATTCTTCAATAGATTTGCTAATGATGGATGGCATGGGGCCATACAGTCTTGCATCCATTAACCAGCCATATGAATAATGGCACTGATTTTGTTTTGCTACAGGCAGTATATAAATGCTGCTCAAAGGGTGAGTGGTAATAGACACCAATTTACTTATTTCCATCCCAAATAATACAACTCCTTATGCTCTGGTGTCCCATAATCTTAGAAGCCAGTTAGGCAGGGACTCTGTAGATCTCTGCCTGGACCCTTGTCCCAAATAGCCCAACTCAGCAGAGGTATATTTCCTCATAGTTATATGTAACTTCTGCTCAAGAGGTTGGAAATATTGGACCCCAGGGGGTTGGTCTATAATACCTCCACTTCTGTTTTATTATAGGGGGCACATTTGGGGGCTCCTCATTTTCTTCCACTTCCCATTTCTCCTCTTTCTTCTCATCTGATGAGGAGTCCATAGGATCCTGTGCCTTAGGGTCCACCTGGGGGTGGTTAATATCCTGTATCTGGACTTAGGCAGCCAGCAGCCCCTATCTTGAGCATATCTACAAGGCAGGGATTCTAACTGATCAACTCGGTGCATGCAATAGGTTAAAGAATCTTTCATTTTTGACTGTGATAGTGGCAGTCTTCTAAGCAGGGCAGAGGTGTTTTTCATTTGTTCTGTCTTGGTAGCCACTTGCAAGGCTCCTAACAGGGGATATGCTATAGCTGCCACTATCTGGTGGTCTCCCTTTTTCTTATTTAAGTATAGCTGCTCTGCTACCTATTGTAGCACAAACGGTATATCTGTGGAGTTTTTAGGACATCCCTGTATCCTTTCTGTGGTCCCTATTCATCCAGGAGGGCAATCACCTCTCCCCACAGGGACAAACCTGGGATTTCCCCTGCAGATTCTCCTTTCCCTAAGCTCATGCCCACTACTTCCAGCAGTCCATCAGTCTCCTGGCTTGTGGCTTGATAGTTGTTTCAACCCAACTCCTGAAGTCATGGATTGGGGCCACCATGAGACCAAAGAATGCACCAGGCACTGAGTCAGACATGAGCTTTATTTGGACTTCTTGATAGGAGAGAATCTCCGGTGGCATCAGTCTGGAGAATGAAGGTAGCACTCTGCAAAGAGACAGGAAAATGAGGGGTGATATAAGGGGTTTCAGAGCAAAGACATTCCATAAGATATGAGAACAGTTTCCACTAGGGTCCTGTGCACATATGAAGTCTGGTGATGTTATCGCAGAAATGAAGCTTTACTGCTCCAAGGAGATTATGGTGTATGATTTCCATCTATTCATCCTTTTCCATCTGGTGGGGGGGGGTTGTTTAACTTTAACTCATGTCCAGGTCTTGTAGGTGGCTATGGGCTGTGGGCTTAGGGGGAGCCGGGCCCTGGGTCCCCACAATCCACCAACACACAGCAGCCTACATTGACCACAGGACAAGCATTGCATCCATCTTCCACAGCAACAGTATAAAAGACAACAGAATGGTAGGAGTCCTCCTCCACAAGACAGCAGATCTCTAAAAACATGTTGCCAGGGCCAAGAAAGGGAATTAAATCAGATTGGTGGTCAATAGCTAGCTAATTTATCAATGTGCTTTATGTGCTTTTGCATACGATTTAGAGCTTGTGAGATATGAGAATGATCAGGAATATATACACAACAATGAACATTAATTAGGACAAAGGTCCCACCTTTAGCCACAGTAAGAATATCTAAAACCATCTTATTTTGTAAAACTGCCTTTCAGAGTTGGGTAGTTTCTTCATTTAGTAAGGAAATTGCTACTTTGGAGTTTAAGGGCTTGAGCAGTGTGATTGGCTAAAGCTGTTATGTATTTTTCAGAGACAATTTCAGCACCACTTGGTACAAAAACAGCCAATGGGTAGAACCACCGGGGGGTGGACTTTACTTTATATCTATCCTTGATCATTTCCCAATTACTGGGATTATGGGGTAATGAGTTGTATAGGATGGCAGGGACATACAGGTAGTCCAGAGAATTTCTGAATCTTGCAGATCCAATCTCACAGAAGATATTAGAAAAGAAAAAAATTAGAAGCATGCAAGTAGATTGGTCACATTTATGCAGTTCCTATTAACTTTATTTTCTGTTGCAAAACTGGGTAATTCTTTGCCATACATATATTTATCTGAATTACCTTTCAAAATTCATCATAAAAGAATCAACCCAAATTAGCACTTGAGATATACTCAATCTCTTTTCTTTGAGTTACAAATTTAGGTACCTGCTCTGTCTTTCAAGTTAATATTAGCAAACTTTTATTTTCTAATCGGTTTAATGCATCTCTCTTTTTGTAGCTTATTTACTCACAGATGAATAAGTCAATGTCATATATTATAGGTACAGCTGCCATGAATATTGCTGTAAACTTTTGTAGTAGTTTAAATAGTCTAAATAATGAAAGAACTAGTGTCAAATATTTATGATGGCTCAGGGAAAATAAGGAGAGTACTAGCTCAATATTGAACAGAAAGTGACAATTCATGACACTAGACTGACAGAGATATGCCTTTTTCAGCAGTTGGCATGAGGAAAGAGTTTGGAGAATTTCACATGCAAAACTTTTATGTTCTAGACCTGAGAATATAATAAATCAACATTCCTTACATTTTATTGACTATAAGTAAGTAATGGGGCCACAGTATGCACAAAGAAGTGGAGAAAATTTAGTCTGGATCTGTGTCCAGTGAAAAGAGAAACCATGCTTTGGTGGATTGCTTGCAGTCTCAGCCACACTATAGTTATTATTTTGGTTTTCTTCATATATATGAAGAGAAATATATAATATTTTATCATACTACAATTACAGAAAACATGTTGCAGATGGGATTGGAATGATAATTTAGGAATCTTATGGATGATTTTGCAAAAATGCTTCTTGTAGAGACCCCAAAGACACAAAATACATAATGGATTCATATATTTACATATGAACATGATACCAATGTACAGGAAAAGCAAACCATTATATGGCATTTGCAGTAAAATTACAACAGCTCTGATATATAATTTACATTTAAACATATGGTCAAGATATTGTGGTGAAATTTCCTACAAAATTGTTTATAAGTTCTTGGAATCAGAAATTCAAAAACTAAAGTAAATTAATCTGTTTATCATGGGCACTTTTTTGATAATGATTAGGAAATATAAGGAATGTTTCTAATTTCAACGGCAAATATGTGGAAAGCAATATTTAAATTAAATCTATGGCTTGTTTACATAATTTCAATAAATTTTTTTTTAAATTACTACCCTCTTTTATCCTCCCAAGTTTTCAACAGTCATTGGATTATATTTTTGTTTCTTTTTTAAAATTATGGCTGACTGAGTCAATGTAAAAGTCCATAATTATTATATAAAATGTCAATTCTACCCAAACTGATTTACAGATTCAACACAAACCCAATAAAAATCCTAACACCTTTTTTGCAGAAATGGAAAAACCAACGATCAAATTTATTTTGAAGGGTAAGGGACCCCAAATATAAGCAAAATATCATAAAAAAAGAAGAACAAGGTGGGAGGACTCTCACTTCCCGACTTTAAAGCATATACTTAGCTACAATGATAAAAAAAACAGCATGATACTGGCATAAAGGCAGACAGATTGACCAATGGAACCAAATCAAGAACTCAGAAATAAACACTCACAACTACAGTCAAGTGATTTTTGACAAGGCTGTCAAGTCCTCCCAGCTGGGCTAGAACAGTCTAACAAATGTGCTAGAAGAACTGGATAGCCATATCCAAAAGTAGGAAAGAAAATGCCTGTTTCACACCTTCTACAAAAATTAACTCAAAATGGATCAAGTACCTAAATGTAAATGTGACAACCATAAAACTCCTAGAAAAAAATGGAGGAAACCATATTCAAGACCTTGTGGTAAGCAGTAGTTTCTTAAAACTTACACTCAAAGCACAAGCAACAAAAGAAAAAATAGATAACTAGGACGTTCTCAAAATTCAACACTTTTGCAACTAAAAGCACTTTGTCAAAAATGTGAAAAGGCAGCTGACTCAATGGGAGAAAATATTTGGCAATCACATATCCAATAAGGGTTTAATATCATACAACTCAACAATAAGAAGACAAATTACCCAATTAAAAAATGAGCAACAGTCTTCAAAAGATAATTGTCCAAAGAAGAAGTACATATGATAAAAAACACATGAAACAATTTTCAATATCACTAGCCATTAGGGAAATGCAAATCAAAAAACTACAATGAGATATCATTGCACACCTATTAGACTGGTTGCTATTAAAAAGTCAGAAAATTGTAAGCATTAGAGAGGATCTGGTGAGACAGGAGTGCTTGTTCACTGTTAGTGGGAATGTGGAGTGGTACAGCCACTGTGGAGGACTGTTTGGCAGTTCCTAAGGAAGTTGAATATGGACTTGCCATGTGACCTGGTAATACTATTGCTAGGTATATACCCAGAAGAATGGAGAGCAGAGACATGAACAGACATCTGCACATCGGTGTTCATAGAAGCATTATTCATGATTGCCAAAAGTTGGAAATAACCCAGGTTTCCGTCAACTGATTAATGGATAAACAAATTGTGGTGTATACACTTGGTGGAATGCTCTGCAGCAGTAAGAAAAAATGTAGTTGTGAAGCATGTGACAACATGGGTGAACTTGGAGGACATTATGTTGCACGAAGCAAACCAGATGCAAAAGGACAAATAATGTAGGATTGTGCCATTATGAACTAAACATGTTACATGAACTCATGAAATGAATAATTAGAATATAGGTCACCAGAAAATAGAATGAAGGTAGAGAATAGAAAGCTTAGGGTTAATTGGTGCAGAATTATTAAAAAGATTGTTTGTAAATCTTTGGAAATGAATAGAAATGGTGAAAGCACGTCATAGTTTTTGTAACTATATGGGTGTGGCAGTGGTTGAAAGGGTAAGTCTAAGGTCGTGTATATTACTAGAAGGAAAGCTCAAAAATGCCCCATGGGAATGTATAACATAGTGAAACCTCGTGTAAAATATGATTGCTTGTGATATTGCATTTATAACGCTGTGTGGGCAGAAAACTGCTGCTATCAGTTCCTGCTAAAAACAACAGGAGTGTTTTTGCTTTGCTCTGTTACTTAGTTAGGGCCTTCCACTTCTCCATTATCTCCTGCCTTTGCACATACACACTGACCTTGTGCTTTGTGAAAAGAGAATAAAAACCATAAAGGCAATCAGCAAAAGAGAATAGCTCCTTTAGCTGTTCTCCCCCTCACCCCTCTTCAACCTCAGTGTTCAGAGTAATTCATTGTGCCGTTGCAGATTCTGTGGACAGAGCTCTGCAAGACTTTGCAGGACAGATTCCTGCATATGACTGTTTTTACAAAATATAGACACAAATAAACTGTGAGATGGATACAGAAGAGCAGCTATATATGTCAGGGGGGGCATAGAAAGATTGAGAAGTGATGAGTTTTAGTTTGTTTTTTTGTTTTTTTTTATTATTATTATTGGAATAATGAAAATGCTTTAAAATGACTGAAGTGATGAATGCACATCTATGTGATTATAACGAATACCATTGATTCATTATTTGGATGGGTTTATGCTTTATCAATACATATCAATAAAATGTATTTGTTAAAAAGTTTATACTACACTCTTCTTGCTAAATTGAATCAATTATCCCAATAACTGAAAATACTGTTTGGTATTTTCAATCCTCATGATTCATGCATATTCTAGGATAAATACAATGATACTAAATTTAGAAATAACTCATAAGAAAGGAACTATTCTGTAAAAACATAATTTTGAATAGATGTGAACTATAGTCAAGATAACACAGAATCAGGGAACTCTAAGTAATACCATGGCTAAGGTTAAAGTACAATTATAAAAATGTGCTTTCATCAACTGTAATAAATGTTTGACAGCAATGCAAGGTGTTTATAATAGAGTGGTATGTGGGAATCCTATATTTTATAGATGATTTTCCTGTGAAACCTCAATCTCTCTAATAAAGGGAAAAAAATTTAAAAAGAGATAACTCTGTGAAGATTAGGCCTGCTAATGAAGTTATATGGATAATCTAAACACCTAAGGAAAACACTACTCTGAGTGAAAGTCAACAGGGATAAAAACAGCATAATTAGCATTCCAAGAATATTTGATATTGGAAATATCTGTCACAAAATACACAAAATACATTGAATGAAAGTGTCTTAGTTTGCCACAGGGATGCCAATGCAAAGCACTGGAAATGTACTTTTAAAATGGGAATTTTATTAGGGGAAAACCTTACAATTCCAAATCAGTGAAAATGTCCCTATCAAAATATCATTAGAGATGTTTTTTCACCAAAGTCAGCTAGCAGTGATCCTGGGGGTTGGTCTCTGCTGAGGTCCCTGCCTTCTCCACAAGACTCACCTTCTCCTGGAGCTCAGCTGTGGGAGATCATGCATATGACTTTTCTCTTTCCCAGCCTGATCTCTCAGTCTTGGCTGCTCTGCTTTCTCTCCAAGCCCAGCTGTGTGTGATTGGGCATATGACTCATCTTTCAGCCTTGAACTGCACCATAAGCCCAGTCTCTTGTGGACTTTGTGCTTTAATTTCAGCTGCTAGGGGTCCTTGAGTCTTCTCTCACATGGCAGAGTCAAAATGGCAATCCCCAGCTCCCATATCAGTTGATATAAGCCCCAGCAAGGGAAGGTTGGGGGTGGGACAGAGCTGCAGCGCCTGAGGCCAGGCAGGGCTCCAACAGGAAGAAGAGAGCTGGCCTAGGGGTTGGCATGAGGAGGAGATGATCGCTGGGTTCTATGATGGCACATACAACAAGCCATCCACTCCAGAGGCACGCCCACACAACTGAAAGGAGAACATCATTCTAATATTTTTTTTGCCTGGCTTTCAACAGTGGGAATAACAAAGTATTCTTGGGAGGAAATGATGAGCAAGTTATTCTTCATGATGTTGAAAGCAGCGAACCTCTGTGTGTGTTTGCCCATGAAGATGTGCTATATGGCTTGTTGGTAAGCCTGGTGAGTGACACTATTTTTGCCAGCTCTTCAGATGATGGCAGGGTTCTCATCTGGAACATCTGAGAGTCTCCCATGGAGAGTACTTCTGCCTGGCAAACTATCCATCAGCCTTTCACAGTGGCATGTTTACTCCTGTGGAGCCCAGGTTACTGGCCACAGTGAATTCAAAGGAAGGAGTGGGACTCTGGGATATTAAAAAACCTCAGAGTTCTCTCCTGCACTGTGGTCACAACTTATCCCTCGAAAGTGCCATGAGTGTGCGATTCACCAGCAACTGGACCCAGCTCCAGGCCCTGAGGCATCACCCACCCCCCTCCCCAGTTCTGTAAGACATCCACTCCCGCCTGTCGGTTCCAGTTTGACAATCAGGGCTTCTTCAACTCTTGTGCCCTGAAAAGCTGCTGTTTTGGAGGAGATCATGACCAATGCATACTTCCAGGCTCTGATGATTTCAACGTGTACATGTGGAGAATTCCTGCAGATCCAGAAGCAGATCTGGAGCCTGTACAAGCAGACAGGATGTATCAGAGACATCGATGGTCAGATGGAGGATGATTCCCGCTGCCTTATACCCATGAAGAATACATCAGCCTGGTGCGGAACAGTGTGAGTGGCCTGTCATCAGAATACACCAACCAGTCTGTCCAGGAAGACCCAGGACTAATGGCCTTCCAACTCAGACAGTGACCTCAGTGAGAGTACTCCTCCAGCTGCTTGCCTGGCCCAGTGAACACTCAGGTTGTACCGACTCAGAGTCCTCAGCCCCATGCCCCGCTCCCCACCTGCACCGTGGACGAGTCTGCAGGCAATGCCTTTCACCTGGGGCCACTGAGGGTCACCAGCACAAACACAGTGGCATCAACTTTGCCATTGCTCACCAGCAGCGCCTGCCTGCTCTGTGGTGCTATCAGGACAAGCACCTCCTGGCCCTTTCCAATGAATCTGATTCCCAAGAAAACACCTGAAATGTTGAACTAGACACTGATCTCTTCCACCATCACAGTCTCCCAGCCCTAAACACGAGTCCGGCAACTCCAACAGCTCCAGCAGCTCAGAGGAAGATGAGGAGATAAATGAACATCAAGTCTCCAACTGGCAGCAGACTGCCATGCGGCACCTACAGAAGAGGGCTCAGTACCCCAACCAAGCCCACCAACACCCATATTGGAGAAGACAACTATGATTGCTCCCAGATCAAAGTGGATGACCTCTCTTCCTCCCCCACCTCCTCCCCTGAGCTGAACACTTCCACTCTGGAGATTCAGCCCAGCTGGGCATCTCAACTTCTGACAGTCAATTGAGGGAAAGATTTATAAAGCTTACAAGTGGCTCCAATACTCCTATAGCTCCTACTCAAATAGAAAGATGGAGAGATGTCCCTAGTGTTTGGGGAGGCAGATGACAGGGGAGCAGGAATCAGCCACAAGGATAGCCCAGCCCCTTCTTCCAGTGAGGAAGCCTGTCTAAATACACTGTGCTCCCTGAAAACCACAAGGATGCTTTTAAATAAGAGATTCTACCAGAAACTCCAGCAATGGCTCAGGCCACAAGTAGGGCAGCCACCCTTGGGCAGAGGTACCAGAGGGCAGCTCTCAGGACATTAAGAATGGTGGCTCTTTTGAACATTCTTTTGAAACCAAAAAAGCTCTGAGCAAGATGCTGAGCAGCTGAGCTGAAGAACCACCCTCTCTTCCTGTCCCCAAGGCAACTGGCTCCATGTTCAGCAGCAGCGCTGGAGAGAACCTGGAAACCAGCTGTGCCAACTGTAACTATGGACGCTGACACCCCCGCCCCCCTGAACCCCACAACAATGGACAGAACTCTGGGGAGCTGGAGGCAGTGGCCTGCACTTCTCTAGGACATTTGGACACTGACTAGTAACAGGGACACTCCTACATAAAGGCAGTTGTGGTTCTGAAATGGCCTGTGATATCCCCAATGCTGGAAGGAGAGAGGACCCCCTGATCTTCCAGCCACAGATGGCAGCAGGGATGTTCATGGCCACAGTGGTCTCAAAGGCACTGAGGAGGTTTGGAAGATTCAGATTCAAAGAATTCCTCAGAGAAGAAATTAAAAAGATTATAAATACAAAGGGAAAAATAAGCCTCAAAAAGTAGCCTTACAAAGAAAAAAAATCTGTTTAGTGAACACAGAGGAAAGGATTTTAAAAAGTATTAAAGGCACATAAAACCAAAGGTGGGGGGGTTACTCAACAAGAGGGAGGAGACCCAACCTGTGTCAGACCTCACTGAATCTAAAGCAATCTAATCAAGTTCCTTTAACCCAATTTAATGCAATCAAATGATCTCACAGACACATGAATGAATTAGTTCAAGATTAATAATATTTTTAGGGGAATTCACCAAATTCAAACTGTCACAGAAAGGAAGTTAAAAGAAGAGCTTACACTATGTGATTTCATTATTTATTACATTATATAATTTAAATTTTTTTTAAGTTACCAGTGGGGGAGATTGAACCTAGGACCTCATATGTGGGAACCCAGCACTCAACCACTGGATCACACCTGCAAACCCGAGTTGGTTTTTTAATTTGTTTGCTTGCTTGTTGTTTAGTTTTTATTTTAGGAGGCACAGGGGACTGAACCAAGGATGTCCCATGTGGGAAGCAGGTGCTCAACTGCTTGAGCCACATCCCCTCCCAAATTGTTTTTAATTTTAAAAGTTGGTAATAACATTTTATTATGAAAAAAAACCAACACATTTGAATGTAAAGCAAAGCATCATGATGCAAATCACTTTAAATTTTCAAAGCGCATGTCAAATCAAAATTGACTCATATTCGCAGAAATTTGCATATGCTGACTCTTCAGCTTTTCAAACTATTTATTTTTTTAACCATTGTTAGGGTTCTAAGCCTGTCAATTCTTACCTTCTTCAAGCCCTGTCATGGGATTTTGTAGGAAAGAGTCAAATTCACAGGCCAACATAATGTTCAAGGTAGGGGAACACTAATAAGGAACAAATGTTATTATTAAATTGCTATAGAAAGAAATCAACTTGAAAGTTTTAACAATCCTTAAAGGGTTCCAGGACCATCAGTTTTGATTCTATATAATGTCTTGCCAGATGACTTAAAAGAAGAAATATATTTTAAAAAAGTGTTGCTCTAAAATAACTAGAATTAGTGAAAGAGACAAATGAATTAACAATATCACAACCTAGAAATGTTTTTCTTGAAAAAATAAAAATATGAGTGAATGTACCAAGGAAATCAAAGTAATATAGAATGATAAAAAATTAAAAATAAATTTTTCTGTCTCTCCATTCCATTTCCCTAATATAGTCTCAGAAAATAATAACATGCATCATTTCAAAATTGTATTTCTTTACAAGCACTTGTGTTAATTGAAAGCGTAGATTTATTTACATGTATCATAATCACTTTTCTGTAGTTGGAAAACTTAAATTTGGGGTTATATCTTAAATTTTCCTATTTTGCCAGTGAAAAGAGACATTCAAAATGTTGAATAAATGGCCTAGTAGTAACAGAGAATTGTACTTTTAAGAAAGGGGAAGAATAAATTATAATCTGATGGAGAATGATTGCAACTCTATTAACCTAGGAAAAATTTAGGCAAATAAACTGCTATAAACAACTTTATAATCTCTGTAATCCTGATCCTTGGTAACCAGGCTTTTCTTCCCATTGACCTAAGGTAAGGGACAGATTGCCAAATTCACATGAAAATGAGAAAGTTGCTTCGTTTGATTCTTTGTGAATATTGGTTTTATTTTTTTAAATATTCAATTTTAGTCTTTCTTTAGACAAGTCTAATTATAAATGTGCAAATTTGCATGTTCTGTTAGAAGCACAGATGCATTATATAATGAAAAGACATGTCTAAATGTATTACAAAATTCATTTGAATATCTTTGTGTATATAAATATGTACTATTAAAATGATTAGAGAATAATGACTTATATATTAAAATGACATCTTGTGAGGATTAAATAATAAAATTAATATTTTTTCACTTTGAATATATGTTAACCTTAAAAATATAGTCACAAAGACACTGATGTTTATGAGTAGAGTACAACAATTCAAAATTAGTAAACAAGTGTTTTAACAAATCATATATACATTTAATAGGCAATTAATGCACATGATATAACATTCAAGTTGAAAGTGAAACTACAGTAAAGAAGAATTCCTTTTTCACTTCTGTTTCTCAGGCATTATTTTTCCCAGCCCAAGGAAACCATTATTTACTGTTGAGGTATCCCTTTATTTTGGATGCATATTTTAATGTTTTTCTCTTTGGATTTTATTCAGATATTAGCATATTATTCAGTGTGCTCTACTTGAAGCTGTGTTTACATAAAAAACAAAATAATAAAACCAAAACTTTCTATTATATCCAAAGCTGCAATAAATATATTAGTCATTTTAAATATGCATAAGTACAAATGTTTATCTAACATGTATGTATGTATTCAATTATTAAAGGTATTACCACTTAAATTTACATAGAGTTTGTACAAATTTATACTTGCCACACAATAAATTAGTGCCTAATTCTACTTTCCCTATGTTAATCTCGTATGTGAAATGTGTTTAAAGTCATGTGTAGACAAGGTGGTGTACACTCCTATCGCTCTGTTCCTCCATAGTAAGTATAACTTAAAGCCGGAGACTAATAAAACAGATAATCATAGTGTTTTTACAAATAAATTCACACCCACAGGACTGGGGTTGGGATCTGAACATGCGTTTTGTAGGGAACATAATTTAATCTTCAACACATAGGAAACTCTGAAGGGTGGCAAGAGAAAGATTGACCAGCTATGGATCCCCAGACATGGGGAAAATCACTCTGGCCTGTTGTTTTCTGATGTCCTACTCTAAAGAAGCAGAAAAACCCAGACCCACCATCTCTAAAATGTCCAACGAATAGCAGAATGTGATTCAGACCTGGCACATCCCAATCCCCCACCTTGGGGCAGAAGGAAGCCTAGACCCAATATCTCCTGGTTCTTTATCCAGTGGCAGAGGGGAATCCATGCCAGTGTCACCAGTCTCTCCACCTGACAGTGGAAGATGTCCCATGTGTGGCATGTCCTGAATTCTACTCCCACAAGTTAGATGTTTAATTTCCCAATGGTGCCAGCAAAGTTTGAGTGGGAACCCTGCTATCACAAAGCAGATCAAGTAGCAGTGCCAGGGAAATATTCTCTGCACCACAGGCCCAGTTTCTACCAACCTCCATAGAACAACACCAATGGACAGGGAGATACCTTCCACAACTATGGGGGTTATGAGCAGGGATAGATAGATTCAGAGCCTGACCAGCACCAGGTGAACAAAGGAGACCAGAACATCAGGGGCTCTGACACTAAACTGTCATTGAAACCACAGCTTATAAATTAGTCCATGACCCATGCATTAAAACAAAACTGGGTGACTGACTCCTGAAACAGAAAATGTAAATAGGACAAAATCTCCCAATATCCAAATTGTCCAGGATTAAAAAATAAACTACTCATCATACCATAAATCAATAAAGTCACAAGCTGAATGAGACAACATGTTAAACAGACACTAAACCCTGAGCTATTAGGTTGGTATAAAAGTAATTACAGTTTTGCATTGTTGAAATTTACTGTTTGATATTGGAATACATTCTTAAATAAATGTGGCTATGTTATACATCATTTTAATGTGCATTTCTCAATTCTTGTTTTTTTTTTTGCTAATGACTTATTACTTGTTGTTCATTTTATATTTTTTAGACTATGTAAATAATGTTAGAAAAAAAGAAAATTCAAGCGATTTTCTTATTTGACTTCAAAATGGGTTGTAAAGCAGCAGAGATAACTCACAATATCAACAAGGCATTTGGCCAGGAACTCCTAAAAATTGTAAAGTGCAGTGGTGGTTCAAGATTTTTGCAAAGGAGACCAGAGCCTTGAAGAGGAGGAACATAGTGGCCGGCCATCAGAAGTTGACAACAACCAATTGAGAGCAATCATGGAAGTTGTTGAAGACCTCAATGTTGATCTTCTACAGTCGTTTGGCATTTGATGCAAATTGGAAAAGTGAAAAACTTGATAAGTGGGTGCCTCATGAGCTGACTGCATATTTTTTAAAAAATCATCATTTTGAAGTGTAGTCTTCTCTTATTCTACGCATCAACAATGAACCATTTTTCGATCGGATTGTGACATGCATGAAAATTGGATTTTAAACAACAACCGGTGATGACCAGCTCAGTGGTTGGACCTAGATGAAGCTCCAAAGCACTTCCCAAAGCCAAACTTGTACCAAAAAAGGTCGTGGTCATTGTTCCGTGGTCTGCTGCCCGTTTGATCCACTACAGCTTTCTGAATCCCAGCAAAATCATTACATCTGAGAAATATGCTCAGCAAATAGATGAGATACACCAAAACCTGCAATGACTGCAGCCAGCATTGGTCAACAGAAAGGGCCAAATTCTCCATGACAATGCCCGGCCACATATCACACAACCAACGCTTCAAAAGTTGAATGAATTGGGCTATGAAGTTTTGCCTCATCGCCATATTCAACTGACCTCTCGCCAACTGCCAACTGACTACCACTTCTTCAAGCATCTCAAGAACATTTTGCAGGGAAAATACTTCCACAACCAGCAGGGTGCATAAAATGCTTTCCAAGATCTCATCGAATCCCGAAGCATGGATTTTTAGACTATAGGAATAAACAAACTTATTTCTCTTTAGCAAAAATGTGTTGATTGTAATGGTTCCTATTTTGATTAATAAAGATGTGTTTGGGCCTAGTTATAATGATTTAACATTCACGGTCTGAAACTGCAATTACTTTTCCACCAACTTAATAAATCAGATATTGTTGGAGTTATTCGACAATAACTTTTAAGCAGCCGTTATAAAAATGCTTCATTGAACATTTTCAAATATTCCTGATACAAATGAAAAAGAAACTTCACCAAAGAAAACAAGATATAAAAAAGAACTAAATGGAAATTATAAAACTGAAAAATGTGCCAACTGATGTTAAGAAAACCTCAATAGACATAATTAGTAGAAGAATGATTATGATAGAGGAAAGAACCAGTAATCCTGAAGAAAGAACAATGTAAATCAACAAATCTGAATAATGGAGAAAAAGACTGAAAAATAAAGAACAGTATCTCAAGTACCTGTAAGCCTATCCCAAAAGATTTAGTATTTGTATTATCAGAGTTACAGAAAGAGAGGAAAAGAGAGTGAAATTGGAAAAGAATTTATTTTTTAAATTTTAATAATTTTTGAAATTTAAAATACCCCCAAATTTGATGAATGGCATAAACCTAATATTCGAAAAGCTTAGCAAATCCAAAATAAGAAAAAATAAAGAACACTACATCAAGCCAAATCATATTTAATCATATGAACATTAAAGACAGCCATGTTCATTACTTTCCTTTTCAAAATTATTAGTTTATATCTTTCAATGATTTCTCCTACTGAGGTTTTGTTCCTTTCCTTACTGATTTTTATGATCTGTTATGTTTATAGAACATTAGTACATTGTGATATATGTTACAAGAATATTCCCCATGGTCTTATTTGCCCTTTTCATATTTTTGTAATTTTATGTTTTTGAATTCATCAATTACTCATCTAAGGCTTTGAGCTTAGGATCCTTTTTAATAAAAGATTTGTACTTCAAAATTATCTTTAAAATAATGTGAGGGGTTTTATTTTCCATTTAAATATTTGGTCAGTGTGAAACATTTTAATTAAGCATAAGCATAGGAAGAAAGAAAGGAATACAATTTAACATATTTCTAGTATTATCTTCAAGAATTAGCCACATATTAAAAAACTTGACTATAGATACAAAACAGAAAGCATACAAAGAAATAGAATCATTAGAGGGTTCCATTTTTGTCACTTACTGACTCACAGTATTGGATATATTATTTCAATTTTCAAAACAATAATTTAGGTGTTATTAAAGCAATGAAGAATATGCTCAGTGATAACTTATGAAAGTGATTGGATTTTACTTATTTCCAACAGTAACCTACTGTTTACCAAATAATAGTCACATATATTTATATGTAAGTTCATGTATTAATATGTGTCCTCCAATTTAAATAAAACATATGAAAAGGCACTTTGTATATGGAAGGATAAAAATTTTTTACAGTCTTTTCAAAATGTACTTAAGTATTAAACATTATTTCATCAATTATATCATTTTAATGCTTATTCATCCCCTCAAATAGTGTTCTGTGAAAGATGAACAAAGAGAAGACCCTATTTCTGATTGAGTATTCGGAAAGTTCTTTCTGAGAAGGAGATAGGTTGAATATTATACGTTGAAAATGAGTCAGTCATAAAGAGTATGAATAAAATTATTAGAATATGTGAATCTCCAGGAAAAAGCTTACAGTATTTGAATAACAGAAAGAAGGCATTTAAGCCTGGAGCTTGGTAAATGTGGCAGCACAAGATATAGGATCATTTTAGAAAGCCAGACCCTTAGAAATATATCTATAGGACCAGTGAGACCATGATACATTGTTTGATTTTTAATCCTTAACACAATGTGTAACCACTATATTTTTGGTGACAATTTAATGACAATGTATCCTTTCTTAAGAAGTAACTATAGGGGGGCCGGCTGTAGCCCAGTGGATAGGGTGCCAGTTCACCACATGGGAGGCCCCAGGTTCAGTTCCTGGGGCCTCTCTGAGAGGGCAGACCGCCTTGCGAGGGCAAGCCATCGTGGGCGAGGCAAGCCACCATGGGTGGGGCAAGCCACCATGGGCAGCGCAAAGCTACCATGGGCAGGGCAACTTGCTCGTGAACAGAGCAGAGCTGCC
>PVKH010011572.1:0-17704 GCA_004027955.1 Chaetophractus vellerosus
TATTTAATGAGCATCTGCATAATGAAGAGCACATTGTTAGGCACAGAGAGAGAGAGAGATCAGTGATTTATAAAATATCCCATAGGCTCACAATGGCATGTGAATTAGTTCACATAACTAAGAGTATAAAGCAGGATGGGGGTACAAACTATGTGAGCTATGGAAAATAAAAGGAGATAGAAATTAATGTTACCTGGGATAGGCAATAGAAATAGGAACAGGGCTGAACCTGGAAAAAAATTAAGAGACTTCAAATAGGTGGGGGAAGGAAGTGAACTTATTTTCTGGGTAAGAATATTTTTAAAAATTAATAGCACTTACTAAGATTCAGATGGCTATTATTGGACAACTAGGACACTCCACAAAGAAATATAAAGTATATATAAATATATATACACACAAATCAGTTCATATTATCTTATTTTTCTTTTGAATTATTGGCTAATGCATACAAATAGGGCTTGGGAGTTGGGGTTGGGGGCAGGAAATGGAGGGAGGTAAGCTACTCTAGGAGTTTCATCTTATATGGTATTTCTTTTGGAGAAGTGGGGAGACCACATCCAATAGTAATTAATTTCCAGTTATCAGAAACTCAAATCCCACCATGCTTCTCTTTAGGACCCTGCCTTGAAGCTATGGTTGAGACAATATAGTAGATGCCCTTCATCCCAACAGAGGTGCATCGAAATCTTCTGGGGAGCTTTTTCAAGGTACAGCTTCCTGTGCAACATCTTGTCAGAATGACAGGATGAGCCTGGGCATGTGAAACAGGTTCCCAGAAGATCCTAATAGCCACTGCTCAAAAAAAAAACCATTGCTCTACAGAACAATCGTGGTATATGTGCCATGGTAGCCTGAAGATGCACAGCACAAGAAATCAGAATTTGTAAACACAAGAATGTCTTAGAGGAGCACTGGTTGAAATTAGCTAATATTTAGGTGCTGGATTCCCAAAGTTTTTAGAAGAGGACATCAAAGGCTGTAGAAAATCATATTCTCACCATCTTTCTGACCTTCATTGTACCAAATATCTCTCAATAGTGTACTCCAGGCCTCTAATTTCACAAATATTTTACAAAGAATCAACTTGAGATCTAATCCTACTATAGATGTTCTGGGGGAAATATAGGGAAAACATAGTTCTTGCCTTAAAGGAACTTATAAATGGGGAAACAAGCCCTACATATATAAAACATTTAAATAACAATATTGATGATTTAGCAACAAAATGAGTGATTTTAGAAAAATTTTGCTTTAGATCAAAGGTCACATGATGGTGGCCCCTAATGTCACAGGTATGGATTTGAAAAGAGTGAGAGAGAAAAGAGAGAGATTTTGTATAATAATCAAGATTGTCAACTTCTCTTGTAAACATTAGAAGCCCTGGCTTCTCCCTGGATCTGCTGTCTTGCAGAGTAACAGTTGGTAGAAGGAAGTGGCATCTGACTAGCCAGGCCTGGGTTTACCTGTTGGCCATAGTCCCCACCACCTCCTTTTGTTGCCTGATCCCACCTTTCTTACTCATTCTGGTCTCTGTAGTTTTTGGAGTCTATGTGCCTGGTATGGAAATTGAAAGGAAAGTGAAGCATCCTCCTGAATTCCTGCAGAAAAGTGATCTAGGTCTTAAAATGGGATAGGGTATTATATATCAAGACTTTTGAACAATGCAAAAAAATAGATTTTTAAATCTCCATCCCAAAATAAGAAAATACTCCTTTCACTTATCTTCGTTTCCTCCTGAATCATGTAAGCAGGATTCATTTCTATTAAAGAATGCATCTATCTCTTTTCAGAGTCTAACTTCATGGATTCGAGAAAGAAGTAGAAAAGCTAGGAAATGTGTTCTGGGCTTTGCCACCCTCTAAGCACTTGGATAATAGCAAGGGATACTGGCATTGTTGAAAGGAAATGGCTTTCACCCATCAGAGAGTAAGCAGTTGAGCACAAAATGCTAATTCTGAGACCTGGTACTATGGAGACATTTAAATTCACCATCGGAAAAATGTCCAGCGGGCACACTTCCCTGTGTCAACCCCCCTGGAAAGGAATCAGGGAACTGGAAACTCTCATATTTTTTGAGGGGTAAGGTAACCATTCTTTTTGCTTTTGACAAAATACAATCTACCTGGAATCTGATGACTTCTATGATTAAATTTGGGAGTCAAGAAACATGTACCTACTTTTTCCTTTTCATTTCCAAATCATAAAACCTAATGAGGGGAAATTCAAGGTCTTATGAAGAATTAGAATCCAAAAGAAAAAAGAAAGAAAGAAAGAAAGAAAAGAGCCTTGAAAATAAAGAAGAAAAACCCAGATGGTCCAATTTGGACTTTTTAAAGTTGGCTGCAACCAGCATTGCAGAGGCCCCAGCCATTATTTTTATATCTCTCATTGACAAGGCAAAGCTTCCCTGCAGACTGGGATTTGGGACTTGTTATCTCCATTATATTGGCCTCTTTGCCAAGAATAGCAAGGCCGATAAAGCGCAGGCTTCAGTCAGCAGGGAGGGAGAATGGACACTGAGGCCCTGGGGACAGCAGAGAGCAGCGGCTCACACTCCCCAAGGAGGCAGGAGGAGGCTGCTTATTTAGTAGCTGAAAAAGAATGAAAGGAAAGAAGGGGTGTGGTGGGGGAGAAAGAAGAGAAAAAAGGAAAGGGGGAAGGTAGAGAGGAAAAAGGAAAGGGAAGGAATGAGGCTGGACTGAAAGGAAAAGAAAGGAAAGAAGGAAAGGGGGGAGGGAACAGATAGTTTTGTCCATGTGTTTCTCATTTAACAAATAGGTCAAAATTACATTCTTTGAAGCTGCATCTTTCAAGAGGCAAAAGTATCAAGCTTCCCTGATAGATAATTCTTTTCCAACGTTTCCTGTGAAAAACTGGAGGGGCTTCTTGTCACCCTTAGAAAAAGCCCAAAATCTCTATAAGATTTACAGTGTCCCACAAAATTTGTCCCTAGATAATCTCCTTAGATAGCTCTAGGCTTTGCCATATCCACCCCCACGTAAAACCCCAACCTTCAGAAATTCCTTTAGTTTTTCCAATGAAGTCTGTCTGGTCTTCCTCTCTGCTTTATTCAGGCTGCTCCCTCTGCCCAGAAATGCTCTCCCTCTCCAATCTGACAAACTTGAACTCAATCTTAAGGTATGGATTGCTTTTGAAGGGGTCAACAGGGATAATCAGACATTCTGAAAATATGTACAGGTATAATCACTCTCCTTGGATGGATAGAGCATGACTTGGGAGCCAGAAAAATGAAGGAAAAGGTCAGAAAGTAGCGATGGGAGAAGGGCTTGGGCAGATATTCTGGAACAATCACTGAAATTCCATTTTACTAAAGGCAGGGCCAGAAGCATAGCATGTGGTTACAGCACACACATTATACCATATTGACAGCTTTTGTAAGTATGTTTATAATTATTTTTTCCATTTAAGCCTCAAAAACTAAAAATAAAAAGCCTAATCATAGAAGTAGGTCCAGGGTTATTGTTGCCAATTAACAGAAGAGTAAAACTAAGGTAAGTAACAGGTGTTTGGTGATGAGCAAGGACCAGGACTGAGGTTTCTTAGTTCCTCCTCTAGCCATGATGTTGATGAAGATGAAGATGGTGATGATGGTGATAATGCATAACAAACGTTTACTGAATGCATATTAGGAGCCGCACACTAGTCTAGATTTCTTACGTGTATTTAATCATTTAATCTTCACAACCTTTATGAGGTAAGTACTAGAAACTTAGAGGAGACAAGTCCCAAACCTTTCAGATGCCATTTACTATGATCGATGATTCATATCCACATGCAAGGAAGTGCTCAGTAACCACTACCCCACACACGTGGTGATAATCCTAATCAACATTGACTGAATACTTTGCACAATGCTTAGGCTAAACCATTTCTAAGGATTATTTCATTTAATGCCCCAGCAATATGACAAGGCAGATATATTATTATGCATTTTTCAGATGAAAAAATTAGTGATCAAAGACATAAAGGAGTAGACTAAGGTCACTCGGCTAGTAAGTAGCAGAACCAATGTCTTAGCCCCTGTGCTAAGCAGTTTCTAAATGACCCACTGATAAGAGTCAACATGACTGTAGGGAGAACATTACCTCTGCGAAGATTACAAGCTCTTCTTAAGGCATTTCAGGCTGGTTCCGAGTTGTTATGCTATTCGGAGGCCAGTTTAGTTTCTTGCATTGGGAGACTAATTTCAAATAATTTTTATTCCTCTCATCCAGGAAGTCTTTTCCACCTGTTACAACAATGATTCAAATTTGAATTAAAAACCAAATCCCAGGACAAGAAACCAGACATTTCATCTGCCTCCATTTCAACTGAATTTCACCAGATTATATTTTTAAGTATAAAATGCAGTATATATTCCAATTCTTCTGTCCCCTAAAACAATAACTTTAACAACTTAATGGCTTTCAAACACATTTTTAGCAGTGGAACTTTTTATTCAAACGTACTCGCTGATTGAAACCCAATATTAAAAATATATAAAAGTGGAATATAATTAGTGCACTTTATTTTATAAATATAAATTTATAACATTTACTTAGAAGTCAATGAAAATGATGAAGCCACAAAATATAATATTAATGACACAAAAATATGAAGTATGGTAGCAGCTTTATATTAGCCTCAGCCTCACCTAATTTATTTTCTGTATTTGTTTCAAGTGTATTGAATCAAAGAAACCCCCTTTCAAATAGATAAAATATTAAGTTTTAATAATTTACCTTGCAATCCCAAGATATGTATTTTAATTAAAAAGAGATGATGGGAAGAGTTTATTCCAAGATCTACACAAAAAAACATTAATTTGACAGCTAAAATTAATAAATGTAAAACTCGATAAAATTTAATATGTAGGACATTTGAGTTCAATTTCATTTTATTACAGGTTTCTAAAAAATAGTTACATATTTAAATATAAATTTTGAATTAAATAGCTGGGGACCTTCTTATGGTTTTAAGAAACTTAGGTTGAAACCACTGATGTAGTTGAATCCAGGGAATAAAGTTTCTGCCTCAATCCCAGAATGAATCTCGGGGAACAATAATAATAAAAATAGTTACATGGAGCTTACTATGTGCATTCACTGGTGTAAGCATTTCACATATAATAATTTCTTTAATTTTCACAAATTTTCTAAGAAATGAATATTATTATCCCCCTTTTACATAAGGAAGGTAAGTAATTTGTGCCGACTCACACAATTAGTAAGTTGGAGGACAGGATTTAGACCAAGGACTCTAGAGGCCCTTAGTCACTGGATCACAATATTCTTGAAGTTGAGAAGAAAAGGAACAATAAAAAAATACGGTGCAGAGCAACAGAGAAAAGCCATGGACTTTCCGATTTGGAGCCAGACACTTTAACCCTCTTTGTCTCAAAGGCGCTAGGTGATTCCACCAAAATGGACACCCATGGTCTGCCCCAGGCAGAATGTCTGAAGTAGTATCTTAACTTGGCTTTTCTTTCCCAAGTGCTATACCCTGAATCTGATGAAAAATTCTCTGGAAGAAAATTCATGGCTCAGAAAGTTTTTTAAAAGTGCATATACCATTCAGCCTCCCTCTCTGATCCAAGGGGACTTTATTAAACATCCTCCCACTCCCACCTGCAGGGCAGTGCCCACAAATTCTCTGCCTGGCTAAGCCAAACGCATATGTAGCACACAATCCAATTTGCCTGTTTTCCCTTTCCACTGGGTAAAGTCTTCCAGGCCACATTAGCAAAGGCAAATTCTCACCCTACCACAAGTATCGAAGGGCAGCACATCCTGACACCCTTTTCAAGGGAAAGCCATGATTCCTCCATATCCCCCATTCTTCAGAGTCAGCAGGGGAGATGTATGAAGAATGAGTTCCACTCCAGGCAATTATTGTTCCTTGCTCTCATAATGGGTCATCGCATCCAGCTGCACAACCCTTTTTGGTCCCCAATTCTGTCATCCCTGGCCTCCTGGTCATCCCCCTCATTCATGGAAGACCTTGGACAACAGTCTTCCTTTCCATACCAATTCCTGCTGGCATTCTCCAAGGTTGTCATATCCATGTGGGAGACAAGTCCAACTGATTTCCAGTTCCTTGACCTCTTGTCTCGAATGCTGTTTCCATCTACTTCTTCTCAGCTACATATTCTCATGGCAACAGAAGAGGCAGTAATCTTCTAAATTGCTATTTGGAATATCGTACGCTCTAGTTCCAACCTCCTGTCCAACCAGCTCAGCTCCCAACATGTCCCTCAAAAACAATGCCTCAGCTTTGTTCAGCTGTCTAATCTCTTGACCTTCTTTCTATCCATCCTCCCTTCCTGTCTCTACTTTCTTCCTAAGCCTTCATAGATTTCATGGCTCATCATCATGCTTACCTTCTTGCAAATACCTTCAACTCTATTGCTTCTTTATCCCTTCTTCACATTGTCCTGTCAAAACCCCAACCCTGGGTGAACTCAACCATATGCCTCCTTAACTTTTCTCATGAAATTGCACAGTAACTTGTGACAAGTTAGTATAAATTTCTTTTCCTTTTCCAACTCTACCCTTTCTCCTCTAAGAAGCCCAAAGTGGTCTATATTTTTTAAATATGTAAGTTGCATCAAATTCCTCCCTAGCTCAAAATCTTCTAATTTTTCTCATTGCAATTTGAATAAAACACAAATGCCCTGCCATGGCCCATTTAACATTCTTATGATTCCAATCTCATTTCATGCTACTGTCCTTTTTCTTGTAGTGCTTCATCCACTGACTTCCAGTTTCCCAAACATGCAAAGCTTCTCCCCCACCTAAGGTCTCCACCTCTGCCATTCCCTCAGGGAGATTTACCCTTCCACATGGTTACCTCCTTTTCATCCATTAGGTCTTAACTGTCACCTCCTTGGAGCTCTTCTCTCACTACCTTACATTTAATAATAATAATATAATAGTTAACATATATTGCATATTGTACGGCAGGTAGCCAAGTATTGAAAATGGATTATCTTATGTAATACTCTTAACAAACCAATAAGCAATGTATTATATGAGAAAATGAAGGCATAGAGATGTGAAGTAACTTGTTCAAGGACAACATAATTTATAAACAGAGGTGCTAGGACTCAAAACTAGACAGTCTAACTCTAGAACAATGTCCTTAACCACTGTAGTGTATTAATTTATGTTTCCTTCTCTTATTCCCTGTACCTCATCATTTATAATGAATTATGAATTAGTTTGCTTCATTCATTCATTGATCCATATAGGTAATTGTGAATATGATTATTAAGTATGACTATGAATTATGAATGCCAATTTGGGTCAGGTCCTAAATTAGGTGAAAAAAAGACAAGGTCTCTGACCTTGTGGGGTTTGTATCCTATTGGGGATGACTAACAGGAGTCAAGGAAACAAATCTGTGAGGTCCATGAGGTCAGGGACATACATGCTGACTCACATGCCTGCTGTATCCCTGGTTCAGGATAGGCACATAAACATGTTTTTCTGAGCAAAATGTGAGTTCTGAGGAAGTTCTTGTTTGGTTAAGTAGCAGGAAGAGAAATCCTTCTGTGCTGGAAAGAATTGGCTCTCAAGGAGACACTATATTTTTGTTTCCTTAATTGTCCATGTTTTGGGAAATAATTACAGACTCTACCAAAATCCCAGATTCACTTTCCAAAGACTTTAGAGAAGTTGCTCTCAAACTTCAGTGTATTTCTGTATCCCCTAGGGAGTTTGTTTAAATTCTTGATTTGTGGACTTTGCGCCTAAAGATTTTAACTTAGTAGTTGTCTGTTTGGTATCAGATATCTACATTATAAAAATTGCCCATGTGATAACGATGCAAGACATACAAGAACCACCTTTTGTGACAATGTCCAAGCCAGGCTCAGATGTATATTTCCAGAAATTATGTCAAGACATTTACTCTAGAAACAATAGTGCCTACACTTTCTAGCTTGCTCATCAGTATGCAGACGGGGGAAGGGCTCCCATCATTCAGGCTCCCACAGCCCTTGGTTCCTTTGGTGACACATTGAAAGGCATATCCAGCCTTTCCTAGAGAAATAATCAGGTAGGGTGCATTCTTCTCAACTTTCTCTCAAGTCCCGGGATCTTTCCAATAAACACCTACATATCAAATAGACATACACAGGTTTCAAGGATTGTAATGATAAACATTTTTGCTATAAGATAAAGAGGCTATGATCTGAATCATTCAACCAGATATGTTCTCTTATTTGTTTGTGCTTCAAATGCCTTTTCAAGTGTCTAACTATCATCAAGAAACTTACAGTGGTCCACATAAGCTATGGGAAGCATTGTCCTGATGCTTTTTCCTGAAATGACAGCCTCTTCTTTCCTTGGAAAACAAAACAAAATGATGAGGTATGATCTAGTCTAAAGCGAGGTACTGAACTAGCATCTCTAAAATATATTTTGTGTCTACTTCCAAATATGAAAGAAGGGGGCTAAAAACTAAAAGGATATAGAATCAGGCAATTGAGTTTTCTTAACTAATTGAGGACAGATTAGGGGACCAACTAGATTGGAGGGAATTCTCTTCAAGTTTGTTAAATCTCCCTAAAGATGTCAGAATTTGATTCAATAAAGATTCTGTATTCCAAATTGTTACTGTTTTTCCATCCCCTTCAATGGTACTATTATTCACAGGCCTCCTGTTCAGACAATCATGGAGAGTCAATAATGAGCCATGATAAATTGGAATAGCCATATATTTCAATTATTTCATGAGCTCAGGTGAAGTTGTGCCTGGAGAGGCACAGATATGTTCCCCTATACGGTACAGTGACTCAATGTGGCACACAGGCTATTTTGGAAGTATTCCACAACTCAAAATTCATATATGGCGATTTGGGTTTGCATCCAGCTGGGTAAGCAGTTTACTAAATGGTGCTTGAAGATATCAGATGGTAACCCTCCCCTTTCCCCTGGCAAAGGAATGGAATGGCCCCTCCATTTCCCCCTCTACCTTCCCTCATCAAGAGTCTGCTCACCCATGATGGCATTCTGTAAATTATTTCCCATTCTAATTTCTAAATATCCATCCTGAGTTGATTTATTCTGGATACAAATATGACATGGAGCATGCAGAATTTACTTTGTTACCATACCATTCTAAGAGTACATTCATTTATTTAGCAAATATTTATTGAGCATCTAGCATCTGTCAGGCACACAAATGTATCATGATCTACTTTCAAATAAACTGAACTATAGCCAAATAGATTATTTTGTCTTGGCTGAACATATCTGCATTTATGTTTTTAGCATGTGTATGCAAAAGATCTATTTCAAATCTAGTATTATCTAGGAAATATATAAATAAGAGTATATGTTAACACAAATATTCAAAAGACTAAACAATAGCATCTTTAATTAAGAGCGCCTGACTTGACAATGGACACCAGAAAATGAAAGTGTGATTCTCTGATCTCTTATGGTTGAATTCACACTCTCCCATTTTGCATTTCACCCAGAAACACCAGCTTAGTAAATGTTGCCATGTGTTAGACGCACTATTTTAGTAAGACCACAGACATTAGTTAAAACAAATATTTAAATTTCAGCATAGAGGTATAGATGGCTATTTTTTCATGCCGTAGATAGTAGCTACATTTGGTGATTAACTGCAAAGCACTCACACACACACACACACACACACACACACACACACACACCATTTGCTTATTATTTTCCCACAGATAACCAGAGGACGGATATTTGCCGTCAAGATAGCACGGGCCTTCAGTAGCTCAGCAAGGCAGTTTGTGTGATGCCTGTGATTCCATTTGTCACAGGAGCCTTTATGAGGGAACAGAAGATATAACTTTGCCTCATTTTTCATTTCCTGTTATCTCTCAGATTTCAGTCTTCAGCTGCTCTGTTTTCCTGTTCCTCAACTGGAGCCGACATTATCAGAGCACCACCTGCTACCACCACTGCAGCTGAGGCTCCGTCAGCAGTTCCAGGAGGAAAGAGCTTCCTTCCAGAGCAGCTGGGAAACTCCCTCTGGGCCAGAGCAGACCATGTCCACAGTCAGGACTACACATGCAGAGCAAAGCAGTTATTAACTAAATAATTCCAGGAGAGAAAAAGCCTTGAATTTGTAAAGCACTAAATTTTATTGGAGCACTTTCCCATCTATATCTCACTGGAACTTCAGAGCAGCCTGGAAGACAACAGGGCTGGTGCAATTGCCCCCATTTGCCCTCCTGTGGCGATCACATTTTCCACATCCCCTGAAATTAGAAATGGTTAGGCTATGGGGCTCAACTCAAGGAGAAATAATGGAGTCAGTGAGCGATGATGGGCTACACGGGCCAATGATGTTCAAGGGAAGGTGCATACTCCCGTGAGGCAGGCAGGAAAGAATAGTGAAGGGCTGTGCTTTTGCTAAAATATGACTCTTATAGTGTAGAAAGGAAAAGAACAAAAGGAGAAAGGAATTAATAATGAGTGAAAGGAAAGGAAAAAAAAACCCTGAATCATTTGAGCCATGAATTGGGAGAAAGAGAAAAGTTTCAATCACGGATACAGCTGCAGTGAAGTGGCCCGGCCCATTCTCCCCTGAAGTCTTATCTCCGATTGTACTTCTTTAGGCTGGAACATAGACAACTTGTTATTAGCTTATAGATGCCATTCTCCCTCCCTGTCCTCCTTTGGAACTTATCTCTTCCTCAATCATAGTCCTCGTAAATACAAGTTCTCATTGCCTTCCAGGACCATTATAACAGCTCATGTGAACACAGGAATGGGAGAGGGATGGTGTGTGGCCTTGCCAAGTCCAAGTCTTGACACCCTCTTCTTTTCACTCTTCCATCGACAGCCCTGCTCCTGTATCTAGTGATAAATCTATTAACTTGGTCTGATTTTTTATATCAAGTTGGGCCCCAGTCTGGGTCATATATCCATTACTCTAAATGCTTTAGGAACACAGCTCCTAGATTGTCCCTGTCACCTCCCAGGAGTGGCCATGTGGACCCCTAGCCCAGTGGCTGAGAATCTGCTCACTGCTGAGAGAAGCTTCCCCGATGCTCCCTGGCTGCCAATCAGCGTATCCACCTAAATTTTACATGTTCTCCGCTCACCCTTCTCTGGAGTTGTGTTTTTCCTGCCTGTTTGGAACCTTTTCAATTTGTTTTAGACCTCTCTAAAGTGGATGTCTTACTTGGACTATCTATAACCTGTTGCTACATTCCTTTGGTATTTAGTTTTCTCCCTGTACCTACAGCAAAATCTGTCTCACCAGTACTTATTTAAGCTAAATGGGACCTGGGGACCTGATTTCTGGCCTTACCTTCTCCTAGTAGTCCCAGCTTCCTGAACTCAAGCTTTGTCTTATGATATGAAAATTAGAGACCATCTCCAGAATGATTAGAAGAGAACTCACTTTTCAGTGATACTGAAAATATTTAACAATATTCCTAAAGGAATGGTTCTCAAATGGAGCATTTTGGAAGGTGCTGAGGGCTATGGATTGAACCACTATAGCTATTGGAAGATTCACTCTGTGGTACCCCTTCGCCTAACAGCCTCCCTCAGACAGAAGGGGAAGATTGGTTTCTGAAAGTGTCTTATTTATCCCTCTCCAATTGCTCAATCCCAAACCATTCCTTTGTTTTTCCTGGCGCTTCTGAGAAGTTTAGAGGTAAACTCTGGTAGCTTAGTGCAGTGTTTCCCACAGTGTGAAATGTTACAGATAATTTTATGTGGTACCAATTTTGGCAAATAAAATTGAATCACATAGCAAGAAAGTTATTCTCTTTCCAATTCTCTTTTGATCCTTCTGAGAACACCAAGGATAAATTCTTGGTATGGAACTGTACATCTTTAACATCTCTCTAACACTTACTTTTCCCCTTTTTTAGCAAAGAAAGTTCAGACTTGGAGTTCAGAGCCCTTAACAGGTAATAGTATCTTCCTAAAAATTAATAACATTGCTCAGATATATTGTATCTATTTCTTCTCTTATGGGAAGTAAGCAAAATTAGCTATATGTTTGTGCTAGAGAAATCAAGTTTCCTTTAAAAAATAAGTTTTTAAGTTAAAAGAATGGGGGCATTTGAAGAACAATTTAAACAATTGATAGTACAGGTAGTATGTGGTGGTAGACATGAGGAAAATGTGGACAATGATATGCAAACGTCTGACTTGAAGCACACACTGGCTTACGTCATGTACTCAACATTTCCACCGTGCTGCCAAATTCGTCTCTCTCGCATTTGCTGGCTGTTCGGCTATCCTTTTGCCCAAAATAATATTTCAGTTGAGTGCACCTTGATTAACTTAACAGTAAGTACACAATCCCCTAGAGTTCATGCATTTCATGGTGGTACTACAAGCCTCACTAAAAGCTCAGATTTACGCAAGGGAATGAGGAATTTATAAAGCAATGGGAAAGTCAGCAGGCTTTGCCCTCAGCACAAGGAAAAGTAGAATGGGAGTGTGGGAAGAAGCATGTCAACACAGGATGGGGAATATTTGACCTTTCCAGTCTCCCTGTTTCCTCCCCCCCCACCCCCCCGCCCTTTATATTTCCAGTTGTGCAGAGGACAATTATACAGGGAGAAGGGAAAGAGAGGCCACAACCCATATATTTGGGTAATTGCTTTCTCAAAGCAAACGACATCTTCGTTTTTATTTCCCTTACTCTTACCTAATAACACCAGCATATTGTATTCCCCACATAGAAATCTGGGTATATAAATCTTTGCTGGCACAGTGAGGACTTGTTGGGTTTGGCTGTTGTTTCTGAAAAGAGTATAAGGGGACATAAAATGTAAGTGAATCAAGCCCTCAGCTAGCATTTAATTGATAAGAACTAAAGCTAATATTAGATAACAAATAAATGGTCTGTTGCACAGGCATTTAATTAAACACCAAATTAATGCAGTAATGACCTACTGGAACTAACAGCCAGGAATGCTTTACTGTGCACTAGCATCTGGACGCTTTCACCTTCCAGTCCCCCTCCTCCTTCCCCCGCCTCTACAGACAGATACATTATAAAGAAATACATTCATTCATATCCTATGTCCTCGTGTTTTCATGTCTCAACTCATCACACATAATAATCTACTTTGCCCAAGGAAGCTTGGCCATTTAGCTAACTCTCTACCTAGTCTCCCCCCATCATATGTCCCAAGCTCTGCATTTGGGCCTTTTTGAAACCCTTGTCTTGTTGCCCTTGGCTGATTACATGCTGCCTTGAAGATTAATTGCAGACCGTGTTTTAGATAATGGTCTCGGGGAAGAGCATGCAAAATCATGAAGGGAAGCTGAGGAATCGATACGTGGCTTTGTCTGGGCCTATCTAGGGGCTTTCAGTCATACAATAAAACACATAAGATGTTCAGGAGATGAACTGCACTCAGATTTACTCAACTCACCCCTTTAGCACAGCTCAGCTGGGTTGCACCTGTTTGCTCCATCTTCATTCTGACTCACAAGCATTGGGGCTGACCTGGCCATGGGACACTTTTTGAATACCTCTTGCACTCAGAGACCACATTCACCCGTGAAGATGCTACATTCCTCCCTTGGTCCGTGAGACTTGTCAATCACTGGCTGGACACGGAGACAGAGTCTTTTCAGCCTTTTCCTCCAAAGTTCTCTGCTTCCTCACTGAAAACAAGCTTGTGCCTAGGAGAACAGTCCCCAGCAGCCAGCAGTCTTATGTTTCTGAGCTGTTTCAATGCGGAAACTGAAAATTGGATATATATCACTGTACTAGAACAGTGCCCAGAATGCCTGGGCTCCATATGACCTAACACCCCCACTTCTGACAGCAGGCCTCTCTGAAAAAGTAAACTCTTAGTTTCTTGCATGTGATGTATACTTAACCAATGTGGGGTCTCCTGAGTTGAGAGCTTCTTATATATAGAGAAGTTTTAACGAAAGTAGTATCATCCTTACCCCAATAACCTACCCACCCTCTTATCAGACATGACATTAATCATATCAATTTTGATAAGCAGAGTTAAATCCCATTGACTTTAGCAGAGAGACTTTTGAGTGAAAAAATTATATATAGGCAAACTAAGTTTTTTGTGCTAGAAATTGTTTTTCCTGTGGAGTTTTCCTATCTACCTTATCATATTCTCTTATTTTTAGAACACAATCTCTCTCCCAGTCCCATCCTCACCCAATTCCCATCTCCATCTCCCCTTGGAGATCCTTATGACCTCATCCTGCCACAGAAGTTCCTATATAGCTCCTCTCACACACAATCCCGGTTCTTAGTTTGGCGAGTCTGAAATTCAATAGCAAATTAAATGAACTTTCTTAGGGTTAGTTTCCTTTTGTGAGTAGACTTGGAGATGTGAACCTCTAATGGAAAAGTCTCCTGAAAAAATCCAGGGGGAGTAGAGGAGATGTTAGAAGCCCAGAATGGAGCTCTGTTAGCATCTCTTAAGAACAGCATGCATGTTGCTTTTTCTATGTAGGGTTAGTCCTACGTGAGTGGGGAAGACCTTCAAGGGACTTCCCCACTCAGGTACCATTGGATCCACTGGCATATATGAAGTCTTCTGGGTGATCTAGACATAATAATAGCAACTAATCTTTATTGAGGACTTAACCATGTGTCAGACACTGTTCTAACTATTGGGAAAATACTCTCTTTTAAAGAAGATAACATTTTTATATAAAATTTCTGGAAATATGCCCAACAAAGTGCTCTCTCACCAATGCCCTACTCCTAGGATTCATCTTGCTATTACATAGTTGAGTACAAATGTTCACTATAGATCATTTAATTTCCCAAATCATTCTTCAGATCAGTTCTTGCTGTTCACACCTTTTTAAGATAAATTGGGAAGTTGTTACTATTCCTTTTGAAATAAATATTTGAATCTAGAGAAGTGAAGAAATCACACTACAATTTAGAACTGGAACTAGAGAAAAAAACTAACTTCAGGCTGAAGATGTTTTCATGATATCATACTGCCCCTTGCCTTGTAAGGCTGCTATGCACACTGCTAAAATAAAGTCTGCTTGGGAAAAGGCAATCATGTAATAAATTTTAAAAATAAATAAAGAGATATTAAATTGCCTCCTTTAATTTTTGTTCTTCAGTCATATGTTTTAGCCCAGGATAGCAAATTGTTTACAAGCAATTACAGTAATTAAACATAAATACACCCCAGTGAGGCAAATATTATTATCCATTTTTTAACAGATGGGAAAGCAGAAGTGGAGAGAACTGGAATGACCTGCCAAGGCCAAAGAGGGTGTCAGTTACAGATGCAGGAAGGAAATGGAAGCTCAGACACCCTAGGTTTGTCCTCAAACATCTGGATAATCCACAGTCTTTTTGTTTTTAAAAGTTTGACTTTTATTTTTAAAAAAATGGAAATAAAAGATAAAGATGGTTGGTGACAATGTCAGGGAGAGAAATGTTAAAAGTTATAAATGTCAAAAGAGAGATAGTTTGAGAGATGCAAAGTGACATAGCCTGATGCCTCAGAGGCACCTGAGTCAGGGTCCAGGCTCATTCTGGGGCTTCCTGGGTTTAGCAGCAAAGGTCATGAAATGGAATAGGAGAGAGTTTCCTCTAAGATATAAGGTGGCCAAGGTTTTTCCATCTCTGAGTCTTCAGAAAGAGCCTGAGCCATAAAATGAAGCATATTGGAATCATGAACTAAGACAATGTGCTCATGATGAAGATACAATTGCCCTTTCTGAAGGGCTTTAGAATTTGTCCGTCAAAGCATAGTTCCATTAATATTAAGAAAATTACATCCAGAGAAAAGTGTTGAAAGACAAGGAAGCTAACTTCTCATGCTGTCTTTCTGCCCATTATCGCATCTGACAAATAGTTTGAATTCAAGCAGAATGCATATAGCCAAACAGAGTAAGACAGGAATGAAACAAAGACTTTAAGAGTTAACAAAAATAAATACTAAAGGAAAAATCGACAAGAGAGTTTCCTGTCATATTCCTGGAGTCCAAAAGAGTAAAGTCAAGACAAATAATTGTTTGAATTTTCTATTGAAACATATGGGAGATTTTTAATCTTATTTGTCATCACTTATCAATGTAAGATGGATTCAGCTTGCAGTAAAACGGAGGGGGGGGGCACAGGGGGAAAGGATTTGAAAGCATCCCTCAGACAGCTTTATGAAGTTGTGTGTATAGGACAGAAAATATCCAGACACCCATTTCCACAGAGAATCAGTTATTTATGGAACTAGTCATTTCTATGAAAACTTATACAATTACCATACACCAACTATGAGAGAGAGAACACTGCATTCCATTGTCAAAGTAACTGGGCTGCACCCATCTCAGGGAGGCAGCTGAAAACAGGGTATGTGTATCTGTCACAAGTATGCACCCAAATATGTTTTAGCCAGTATTGGAACAAGTGTGGACTGTAGCTACTTGTAATGAGGTGACTTTAGTTTAACAATCAGATTCTGAAAAATTGTTAAGAAGAGGAAAATTATTTAAATGTCAGCTGGAATAGACAAACCAAGTATTAGGCATGATGACACTCAGAAAACACAAAACTTATGTTTCTGATTCAGGGTTATAGGTGACAACCTTTCCTCTCCGATTCCTGTAACTCATTAGACGTTTCTACATGCTACAAGTAATATTAACTGATTTGGGAATAAGGAAAAAGAATAGTGAAGCACATACAAGATAGTTAGATTCCATAGCCTATCACCAATTAAAAACATTCCCACTCAGCAATAAATTTTTTGATGTTAAATGGAAATGATCTCAAACATCAAAATGTGACCAAGCAGGGCAAGGCAGGACAACTAGAATAAAGGAAGCTGGATATCAGTCCATTATTTCTATTATTTTGATAACTTTTAAATATGGCCTCTTAAGTTCAGCTGTATGAATAATAAAATAAAGCTACCGGCCTGAATGAAGGAGGGGGTGGATGAATAAGTGAATGGATTGCAAGTAGCCGTGACTTTGCTCCTTTCACACCAGCTAGGCAATTTAGGACCTTTGATACTTGCAACCTGAAGCTCCCTGATCCCTTTCTTGGGCTATTCAGCCATCCCCTGACGTGTGACACAAGACCTGGCATTTGGAAATGTCCAGGCTGAGACATTATGCACTACTATGCAACATTTAGCAAGTAGCATTATAATGCTAAAATGGAATTAGTCTGACTTTAATTTCCACCTTTTATCACACCCACCAACTCATTTCTGGATAAAAGGGTTTACCTGTCATCGAAAATATTAGACATTGGCCTGGGTGGCCTGGTTCCTGTCACCTATGAACACAAGTGGTTGATGAGTACTGACAATGCTGCATTCCCATTCACTGGAGAAGAACGAGCCCCTCTGGAAGCAATTACTAATCCTGGTGGTCAGTAGGTGAGCTATGGCTCCTATTCCCAGGCCCATATTTCAACAATATGGCCAAACATCCTTGTTCTGTGAAACTAGTTATCTACTGTATGCTTAAAAGATAACAGCACAGTAAAGGGAGAATCTAATGACCTCCCCAGTTGATGAATTTCCACATTTTCAATACAACATTTGAGCAAAGTCACATCCATCCTCTGAAGAGTTTCCCAAGCCCAGATTCCAGTTCATAGGTCATCAATGAGGTTTACCTCGTCTCAAATCTCTCTTGTATTTTCCTGTTTTTCCAAATACTTTGTAATCATTAGTATCACATAGTGACACCATATACTTTCAGGACAAGCAATGAAAGAAACT
>PVKH010011573.1:0-17703 GCA_004027955.1 Chaetophractus vellerosus
GCAAGTTCTGAAGGCACAGGAGGGGGGAGGCGAGGCCGCGCCGTGGGCAGCTTCTGACAAACAGCCCCTACAGCCAATTGGAAGCCCGGTCGACTTTTCTCCCTGCCAATAAGGAAGGGGGCCCAGGCTGGGGGCGCTTCCCGGGGGCTGCGACTGGATTCGATCCTGCGCGGCGGCTGCGAAGGCGGGGGCGGAGGCTCGGCTCGGGCGGCAGGGAGCGGGTTAGGGGAGGAGGGAAGACCGGAAGCCACGGTCGCGTCCCGATCCTTAGATTCGCTCCCCCAGGCAGGGAGCGGAGACGGAGGAGGAGGGAGAGGCTGGATGTTGAGTGGGTAATAAAGGGGAGCGGTCGCTCCACAGCCTCCTCCCGGGGCGCCGTCGTCATCCCGCCCGCTCTCCGCATCCATCCGGCTCCCCGGCTGCCGGGTGCTTGGCCCCCGCGGACGGCCGGCCCGCGCAGACCTTGTGGGAGGCGCTGCCCGCGGCTGGGACCGGCCGGCGGCATCCGAGGCCCGCGCCTCGCCGCCACCCCCACCCGCCTGCCCGCCGGCCCCTCCGGCCGCCGCCATGTCCTCCACCTCCTCCTCCCCCAGGGAGACGTATGAGGAGGACCGGGAATACGAGACCCAGGCCAAGCGCCTCAAGACCGAGGAGGGGGAGATCGACTACTCAGCTGAGGAAGGCGAGAACCGCCGGGAAGCGACGCCCCGGGGCGGGGGCGATGGCGGCGGCGGCCGGAGCTTCTCACAGCCGGTAGGTAACAAAGCGCGGCTCCGGGTCCGCTGTGCCTGGTGGCTCCGGGGAAGCAGGGCCCGGGGGCCTCCGGCCCGCCTCGTTTCCCTTTTCTGCTGAGTTGACGGGGTCGGGAAGCGGCGGCTGCTTCTTTTTAGGGCTTTTATTCTTGGCGCTGCTCGTTTGCCCGCATTCCAAGCGTGAACGCGCGGTCCCGGCCTGGCCGCAGGCCCCGCTGCGAGTAGGCTGCGGGGCCCTGAACTTGGGGAGGGTCGCGGGGCGTGGGCGGCCGGGAGGCGCAGTTTCCGCTCTGCAGGCCTTTGGTACGCAATTAGCTCTTTGTTGTTTTAACTCCGCCGGCTTCTAGCCGATGTCTGGACGGCGGGCTCGCTCCAGTCCCTCTGCCCGCAGCGTCGCCGCGCTGATGCTACCTGCGCGGCGGGCACGGTCGCAGGGTGGTGGCGTCTGTTGCTATCGAGGGCTCCCTTTGCCCGGGTCCTGAGGAGGACCGTCACAAAATGACAGTTATGTTCTAGCGCTCACACCCTTATCTCCCTGAAGGTTTAATTTTTAAAAATGTTTACTTCGCGGGCATGACATGCGTGCTTTGCCACAAAGTTTCGTGATTATTGCTCGGTACAATTTTTACACCCTTTAAAGTAAAACAACACTTAAATTCAACTCAGTTCTTCATTGGCAGTTTATACCAAATTTGCCCCACGAAAGGAGGAATCGAACTGAGGCTCTGCATTAAACACACGTTCCTAGATTCTTGTTTTTCTCTCGTCGAAAATGTCAGTTGGAGGCAGAAGGAACGTGAAACTTATTTTATCTATTCTACAGCAAGTAGTTTTTCAGCTTTATTTGGATGGAGACTTTAAGGAGACAAAGCAAACAAAACAAAGCAAGCACTTTTGCTCTTTAATTACGCTTTTGCCTTCTATCTTTATACTGTCTTAGTGACTTAGATGTCCTTTAAACATTTAACACATTTATTTGTGATTAATTCAGAAAAACTTAACCGAAATTTACGAAACCTTATGCATATTCTATTATTAGATTAAAGTGGTTTTGACCTTACCTTTTATAAAAGGCGAATTAGAAGGCGTTTGGCTATTTGAATTTTTGTGTAAAAATTTACAATTAATAGTCCCAAGTGTTAGAGTTTCCAAATGCGACAACGTGATTGGTAAGGTTACAACACATTTTAAAAAAGGAACGTTTCCTTCCTTTAAATAAAATCGTTTCTTTATGGCTTACCATTACTTTGGATTTTTGTGCTTAGGTATTTGGAATATTCAAAATGTAACTTGGAACTGAATAAAGGAAATGCATTTCTTTTTAGGAAGTTTCTGTTCAAAGCCAACTCCACTAACTTTAAGATTATGGAAACAGGAATGTTATAACCAATATTAAAAAAAACAACAACAACCAGTATTTAGGTGTATTGGATCAGTGCATCCCTTTTGCCAAAAGTCTTGCCTGAGTTATTTTGCAGCAGGATGAAATGTCTTTAAGTGTCTTGGAAAGATACTTAATTCAGTTTATAAAACGTAAAACAAACAAACTGATAAAATATTAAGCCAATATTATTATTTTGGATGTTGGGAGGAAAACAATACATAATTAATATATCCAGCACTTAAACTGAATTTGGGGAGGATCAGGAGTCTAGGCTTAGCCTGCAAGCTGTTTGCTTGGGAAAATCAATTATCTACTGTGTTCTCTTTCTTAGTCTCTAAAATGTGAAAGTTGAATTATGCGTCTTCAGTACCTGAAGTTGTAGCTTCGCGATTAGAATAATACAGCTTTTAAGTTATCCAGGCAGGAACTAATATATATACAGATTGAATAATAAATTCAAATTTTTGTTTTCCTATTGCTGTTATGTTTCTTAGGAGATGGCAAATTGCTTTTATTTAATACTAGAATCAATATTCATACAATGAAGTCTAATGAAGGCTTATTTTTCCTGTTAAGCATTTTTAGATTCATTTTTTTTTTGGTACTTTTTTTTTTTAATCTTTAGATTCTTAAAAAATTGAAACAGCCATTGGGCTTTAAATAATCTACAAGAATAGTTTGTATCAAAAGTGCTATGCTTTCTCTTTTGTTAAGAAACCAGAGAATCACTGAATTTTCTTAAGAAACTATTTATTTGTGGTTGGAACTAAGTAACTTATTTGCACATGTACAAGATGCAGGAACTCTTCCCTACATCCTATTCCATTTTTACTGTAGAAATTAAACCTGTGCCATAAAGACACAAATACAAAGTCATAAATCTGATAATCTATCATAAAAGCAGCAAAATATGGCAAGAAACAAGCAACTGAAAACCTGCATATAATAAAATTCTGCTTTTGAGATAGGAATCCCTTGGATAGTTTACTCTCTAGTGCTTCAGCATCCAGAAATACGGTAATTGATCTAACTGAAAGATGTTTGACCCATCCTCAGTGGTCTTTCATCCTAGAGAAGAAATACCATTGTGGTCAAAGTAAATGCAGATTAGGTACAATGATGGGCAGTCGTTTCAACTCTAGTTGGAAGTTTGTAATGTACAAAGTAAGAATGCAAAGATTTTTATTGTTTGTCTGTTGTAATGAAAGTATTTGATAACATTCTACAAGTATTCCTAACTTAAAGGCGAGCTGATCATTATGAATGATCATTACATGTTAAGGTGAAAAGGAAAAAAAAGAAGAAACAAGAAGAAAAATAGAAAAGAAAAAACTGAAAAAAAGGAAAAAACAAGAAAATAAATGTACAAAAAAAAAAAAGAAAGAAGAAACAAGAAAAATGGAAAAGAAAAAGTGGAAAAAAAAGGTGAAGAGAAGTGGAGAGTTAGTACTTCAGATATGAGAAATGAGACATCATTAAATATGTATCTTGTGGCATTCCTTTGAAGAGCAAAAACTCCCAGGGTTTTTCAAACTCACTTGGCAGCATTGTGGAAAAAAGCTTGATTATGGAGGTTTGTGCCTTATTTATGCAGTTACTTTATTCTTGTGGAGCAAATGATATTCTTAAATTTGGTAGGCACAATTTTTGAGATCCTATTTACAGTAAATTTCTGTATCTGCTTTTTTCTTATTTTAATTTTAAAAATTAAAATTTCTGTATCTGCTTTTTTAAAAAAAAAATATTTATTTATCCCCCCTCCCCCCGCTCCTTGTGCTTGCTGTCTGCTCTCTTTGTTCATTCACTGCACATTCTTCTTGTTTTCTCTTGTTTTCTCTTCGAGTCTTCTCTTTAGGAGGCACCAGGAACTGATCCTGGGACCTTCTGACGTGGGAGAGAGGTACTCAATAGCTTGTGCCGCCTTAGCTCCCTAGTTTGTTGTGTCTCTCTCACTGTCTCTCCTTTGTGTCTCTTTTTCGTTGCATCATCTTGTTGCATCAGCTCTCTGTGTGGGCCAGCTCACTTTCACCAGGAGGCCCCAGGAACCGAACTCGGAACTCTCCACATGGTAGATGCCAGCCCAGTCGCTTGAACCACATCCGCTTCCCTATATCTGCTTTTAAGAAAACAAGTTGACTTCCAAATATTAGGGCTTCACTTGACAAAACCAATTGAGGAATTGGATTGGGAGATTATGTAGAAAAGATGAGCTTTTGTGAAGGGTGGTAATAAAAATTTATGAAGTCCAAATTCAGTTTGGAGATTTTCAAGTTTTTATTTTATTTTATTCTGCTGATGGGTAAACAGGCAAGCCAAAGAATGTTATAGTGTTTTGTTTGTCAGTGAGGTAAAATTTTGTTTCTGAACTTTTTAGTAAATAGACTTGCAAGATGGCAAAATGTCAAGATAAAAAAAATGCAATGTTAGAATTTCCAAACAAAGAAATATGTAATAGGTGGAAATATATAAATCCAGTTTGAATCCAAGATATACTATTACATTTGGATGATCTAAATTTCAGAAGTTATATGAACATTACGATAGTTTAGTGAATGAGTATGGCATGTGAGATGGGATAAGGTTACTTTGTTAGCTCAGTTCCCACAGGAAAAGTTGAGACAGCATTAGTAACTATCCTCCTGGGAATGAAAGAGTTCAAGGATGTAGACCCTGCAGGTAGGTGCTAGAGTTTGAGGCTTTTATAGTGTTAGTGTCCTTTTGTCTCCTCCAGCTAAACTGCTGTGGTAGAGTGAGGATTATTTATTTTTGGACTAGTTTTGGGAAAGAAGTGAAAAGTGGTAGATTTTATTATCTTTTGGTTTCAATGATTCAAATAACACTGTATTTCTTAGTGTTGTTACATATAGTGAAAAGAGCTGTTAATAGGACCAGAAAAAGCACAAACAAGACAACTCTTTTGGCTCTGCTCCTGTCAGACTTATGGGCTTCAATTGATTAAATGAGATAGTTGGAGAGTATGATTTCTATGATCTCTTAACTCATTAAAAAATATTACTTGAACTCTTACCATGTGCTTGGTTCTGTTTTAAACAATGGAGATATAATCGTGAAAAAACACTCCATATCTAAAAATCTGTGATTCTGCATCATTTAGTGCTTTTTTTTTTTTTTTTCCTATCCACGAAATTGAATAAAATTTTCAGGGCTTGCAGTTACGGCCACAGAAACAACTCAGATGAGCTTAAGCAAAACAAAAAGCAGGTAGAGAGAATTTATTCGCCAGTGTAACTGGGAAAGCAAGTTGTGGTACTAGTTTCTGGCATGGCTGGATCCAGGGATTTAGATAATTTCATACAGACTTGTGCATGGCTCTGTGTTTAAGCTCTGCTTTCCTCTATATTGGTTTCATTCTTTATGTAGTGATAAACTAGGCTTATGTTCTTATAATTATTAAAACAAGAGAACATTGTCCCTCTCCCAATGCCCATATTTATTCCCTGGAATCAACAATTTTTGGGGAAAACAATGATTTTTTAGGTCATGATTTCCCTTTCTCTCCTCAGCTAATCACTGGGCCATCTCTGAAATTGGTACAGCATGACTGTGTGATTGAGAGCATTATTGAAGTAATAATGGACTTGAGAAAGTTGTGTGTTTTTTTTTTTTTTTTTTTTTTTAACCAGAAGAAAGGGGAAGGGATTTTGGTAGGCAAAACTAAATTTCTTCTACTTGAGCAAAAAATTACTTTTTAAAAAGTTATTTGAATCATGTGGCTGTTCTTTTTAGTCTTTGTTATGTGATCAAATATACCTAAAAACTTTGGATGGGAAAATTAGAGGGTTTCTCTGATTTTGGTTCTGCAGTATTTTTTTTTTTTTAAAGATTTATTTATTTATTTTACGTTTTATCCATTTGTGTCCATTTGGCAGTGGATCTGTATGTGTTTGGGGGTGGGGAGTGAAATATTGAATCTGAAGTTGGTCTTTCTCAATCTTGTAATTGTAGGAGAGTAGGAAAAGTCATTCAGTAGCTGTTGAGCATGTGGTTTGCATGGAGATGTTGGAAAACAAAGCTTAAGGACATTGTGTCTGACTTGTGGATTTACAGTTTAATTGCTTTATTATATGAAGAGTTGATAATGGCCCAATGGCCCTTTTCGGTGGATAGGAGTTTCATTTATACTTCACTGAGCTTCCCTTCCTTTCAGTGGGTTCTAGTCTTCAACTGCGGTAGGCAAAGTTAGCATTTAAGTTTGTCTTGAAATAGCCTTTGAGGGGCTGGGGTTTGGAATGGTTATTATGATTAGATTGGTTCTGGAGCCTGCAGTGGGTACTGGATAATATATCCATTATAGTTGATCTAATTTACTTAAGGAGGAATTGAGTAATTTTTAAAAATATGCATGTACATTGCAAGCATGCTTTCATTTAAGGGGTACTCACCTGGTATTTTGTTTTCAAGCTGATAATTAGTAGCTATAATGGATCAAGAGAAAGCCTAGTTACCTAAACATTTGAAATGGAAAGAATGTTGGGTCTTCTATAGGAGAAAATTTTAAAAATACGCCTTAATCTGGAGAAGACAAGGCATGATCAAAATATTAATAATATGTGGATGGGATAAACAATTCTGACTTGTCCACTGATTTAGGAACCAGATGCAAAGGATGATGCTTAGAAGAGGAAATTTTAAGGGTAGGTAAAAGAAGCTCTACAGATGATTTCAAATTTATCACCAAATTTCTTGTATAGTATAGTATAGAGATAAGAAAACAATATAAGATGAGTGTTAATATTTTGGGTGAAAGAGGGGGGAATAGAGAACTATCTAAGCTCTGCAGTGGGACTATGGTTTGAAAAAAAAAAAAACTTTAATCAGTTTGGTATTTGGAAATAACCTTATAATTTTTTTTTCCTTTTTTAAACAAAACAAGCTACAGAAAGGATGAGAAATTTTTCTGCTAAAGACAAGAGGACATATGTAGATAAACTCATGACTGGCATGTTAATAGTGGGTTGATAAGGGAAATAAAAGGGGTTTGGGAAGTTTTCAGTTTCTGAGATTGTGATAATCATCTTCCCGTATACCATATTGATTGTATTTAGCATCTTGCAGCTGTTGGGAATGACTGAGTATCATTCCATTCCATTTAGAAAATATAATTAAATAATCATATATTAAAATGAGGTCTTGAGGTATTTTTAATCTGTTCCTATAATCCTCTTTATGAGAAGACGAATTGGAAAAATAGCCACATTCCCTAGCTCTGTAAGTGGTTACAATTATCGGTTGGGGGTAGGAGGAAGAGATGTGATCAACTGATTGGTAGTGCTTACTTATTAAGCTGCATGATGGGTAGTTTTTATATTGCTCTTCATGCCTTTTTCTAGGTCCTAAGTATTACTTAATAAAATGTCACACTTTTTATTATATAAAACATCCGATTACTTGTCTTTTCACTAGATTCAGCAGTTTCATCATTTGAGCCTTTTCTCTCTGTATCTGTATATCTATATTTATGTACATTATTTTCCCCTAAACGATTTGAAAATAAGTTGCAGACTTCATGAAACTTCATCCCTAAATATCCTAACCTTCCTATGAATAAAGATATTCTCTCACAATAATATACCATTATCATACCTAAGACAACAATTCCATTATAGTCTAATATCTTTTATAGCAGTTTTTATCTATTACAAAATAAAGGTTCACAGATTGCATTTGGTTGTTGCATTTCTTAAGTCTCAATCTGGAGCCTGCCTTCCACTAGTTTTTGTGATACTAACTTTGAAGGATCCAGGCCAGTACAGTTGTTTTAGGTACCAGGGCGGGTGATTGAACCCAAGACCTCATACGTGGGAAGCTGATGCTTAACCACTGAGCTACACTGGCTCCCCCAAGTTGGTTTTTTTGTTTGTTTTCTTGTTTTTAGGAATTACCCGGGATTGAACCCAGGACCTCGTCCATGGGAAGCAGGCATTCAACCACTTGAGCTATATCTGCTCCCCGATATTCCCTTTTAAAAGAAATTTTAAGACCATATACTTAAGTATAAAAACATCCTGTTAGTTATACTCAAACATAGACAATACTCCATAGAAGCCCAGGACGGTTTGCATTTTTGAGTACTCCTTGTTCTTTTTCTAAATGGGTAACCTCAAGTTATAGTGGGACTGGATAACCAATTAAACAAGGATGAAAGATGATATAAATCTATTACATGGGGAGTGGTTGTAGCTCAGTGGTTGAGTGCCTCTTTCCCATGTACAAGGTCCTAGGTTCAAGCCCTGGTACCTCCTTAAAAAAAAACAAAACAAAACCAAAAAAACCTATTACACTACAGGAAAATAATGTATATGCTTTTTATATTAAATAAAAAATTTAATTGGAATTTCTTGCTCATTTGGACTACTTGATTTTGATTTTATACAAGAAAAACTGAAAATTTGAAAATAAGATATATTTCCAGTCATAGCATGTTCTTTGTATCTGCTTATTCTGAGATTTTTCTTGGAAATAGAAATGTTATTAAATAACTTATTTGTACTTCTTTTGAGATGGAATGCTCCCTTTTTAGAAATTAAAACTTTCAAATCAAACATAATTGATTTTACTTTCAAGTCCTTCTCCTAATTCGTGAATTGGCAATTTGGGTGGGATTATTTTTTTTCAATGTCTGCTTTTTAGTGTAGAGTTGAATTTACTAAAAGATGCAGTTTAAGCTTTTAAATAAAGGTTTTAACTAGAAATGATTTTCTCTTGCTAGGAGGCAGGTGGAAGTCACCATAAAGTTTCTGTTTCGCCTGTTGTTCATGTTCGAGGACTCTGTGAATCTGTGGTGGAAGCAGACCTTGTGGAGGCTCTTGAAAAATTTGGGACAATATGGTAAGGACAGTACGGACATCATGCAGATTGAAAACAGTGTGGTAGAACATTTTGCTACAAGCTTGATATTTTAACATGTTAAAGTTTGCCTGTGAATATTTCTTTGGATTTTTTTTGCCCATAATCAGAACTTTATTGAAAAACTGACTCCAAAGTAGGAGATCACTGCTGTATACCTTACAAAATCAAACATAATTCTGTTATCTTAGTAGGTTAACTAGAATTACTGAATTGTTAAGGCATTCTGTGATGTAAAACAAATTCAAGAAGTTGGGTGCGTCATTCATTAGTATTGTTTTCTTCTAAATGAACATCCTTCTGTGAGTCTGGCCTTTCCTCCTGTAGGCTGGCACAACACTGTTGAACAACCTACACAAAGAACCACTATCTGAGCATGGCTGAAAACTGTAGTAGTCTTGTAGCAACCTGGATATTTTACATCCATAAAATAAGAATTTGGGCTTTGAACTAGCTGTTTCTTTTTGTTTTTTTTTTTCTTTTCCTCTTCTAAGGATGGATGAAGAAATCTCTAACCAAAGGCATGTTGATCCTCTCTCAAGCCCATCCCTTTCAGATCTGAAACCTTTGGAACCTTTTAAACCTTTCTTTTTTTCTTTTGAAGTATGGGTGGCCAGGGAATGAGCCTGAGACCTTGTATGTGGGAAGCCAGTGCTCAACCACTGAGCAATATTGGCTCCTCTGAGGTTCCCCCCCCCCCCGTTTGTTTTGCTTGTTGGTTTGTTGTGTGTGTGTGTGTGTGTGTGCGCGCGCGCATGCGTGCGTGTGCACGCGCACGTTTTTTTAGGAGAAACTGGGAACTGAACCTGGGACCTCCCATGTGGGAAGCAGGCACTCAACTACTTGAGCCACATCCGCTCCCCTAAACCTGTTATTTTTAAGCTTCCCGGGGTGATGCATGATAGTGCTTCTGTGGATGCGTGATTACCTCTCACTGTCCAGCCAAAGTATGTAAATTTGATTATGTGTATTTTTCACCTGATGTTCAAATGGATCCATGCTTCCTTCTCAAACTCTGCTTTAAAGCAGTTAGTTGATTATGCGCTTCATCTTCAGTTTCAAGATGTGGTATTTAATACCTTTTTGTTATTGCTTTTTGTTTATTTTGGAATATTTGGAATTATTGGCAACTAAAATGGACAGATTAAGGGTAGGCATTATTTGCTTAGTGGCGTGTTACAGTGCTTATTCAGATCGTAAACTATTGTTTCATTCTAACTTGTCTTCCTTTTATTCCTACTTCCTTTTCCCACAGCTGGTATATCCTTAAGAATATTGACTTGGAAAGATATAATTAGAAAAGTGAATTTGCTGCCAACAATAGCCACTTAAAAATTCTTTGAAAATTATTTTTGGAGTATGCCTGACTGTTGTTTTCTTCTTAGTATGGATAATCTAGAGTTGATTTTATTATTTTATTTTCTTCCTTGATGAATGTTAGTGGTTTTTGCTATAGCCACCTGAGCCAGACCAAGTTGAAATATATAAACTGGAGAACAATTTCAGTGTACTTGCTGAGTTAGCTTGATTGCTTCAATTTAATAAAAATGTATGTGAAATGTATTTTTTTGACTAAAGGATGATGCACAGAGTGTGAGGGAATGATCACACATGTCCCACAGAAATGATTCATTGCTTCAAAGGAGTAGAAAGAGTGCTAGGTAACACCTTCCATCATGGCAGTGTTTTATTAAGTTCTTTATTGGCATCATTAAGAGGTGGATCACTTGTCAAACTCTTTGCCCTCATCTTATGTATTTCAAAAACCACTGTTCCATATTTATCCTTAGAGATACAAATTGAGAATCCCCATGGGCATAGAAAAAGCTCATGTCTTGAAGTATCACTAAGATGACTGTATCAATTCTCAGTCCTTTGGTGTAGCTATTGAAAGTTAAGTCTTTTTGGAGACTGTTGAAGTAGACTTCTGAGGTCTACTTTAAACTTGTGTGTTGGCACTAGACTAACCCCAGTCACTGTAAGGACCTTCTAATTGTTATATACGTGGTACATTGCCGCATGGAGTTATAAAGAGGTGTCTGTCTCTGCTTTATTTTTCTTCTGTTCTTACATATTTAAGGTTCTTTAAGTTACTTTCTTAGAAATACTGAGGCAAATGTCAGAAAACAAAATGATGAACAAATACAGATAGAAACTTTAAGGAAACAATAATTGTTTTGATGTTAATTATTACTAGGATGTGACTGTTGGGGATTAAAGAAATAGAACCTAGTTGTTTAGATTCTAGACTGTTTGATATTTAGTTCATGGTAAAATCTTCCATTTGCATAGTACATAGTTCTGCCCTCAAGATTGGTAGCTTTTTGGGTAGAAAAGTTATGAAATAGTTGGAAAAAATTAGTGAAAAATAATTGAGATTAATTGGCATAAATAAGTTCAATTGTAATCTCAGTTGTATGAAATGACTTAAGAAAGAGGTGGCTACTATGATAGCTCAAAGAACCACGGACAGCCCCCAGGAGGTGCTTTACTTCAGAATGTCACATTTACTGAATCTTTTTCTATCATCCATCTGTCTGTTTATCTCTCCATCTCTCCATCTCTATCTTTCTGTGTCTCTAATGGTGTGGGAAATAATAAAGATTGTATAGAAACTGTTCATATTAAAAAGGTGGGTTACCAAGTTAAATATGTAGTAAGGTTATACTTAAAAAACTAGATGCATGGGAAAGAAGTTCAGGAGAAAATAAAACAAGATGTGAGAATGATAGTGTCAGGTTAATAACAGTGCTGTATTTTTACCTTTTTTTTTTTTGTCTTTTTTCTATTCTATAGTGTGTTTGTATATTATGATCAAAAGAATATTTAATGTATACTATATAGTACTAATTTCCTCCCTTTCTCCTCCCCCTTAAAGGAGAGGAAGCTTGGTAGTGATTAGCTATAATAGCTTAAAGTTTTAAAACAAGGAAATTTTCAAACTTTGTGCATTAAAGAAAGCTGTTGCATTCTATTTTTATTCAAAAAATTTTTATTAAACATTTTTCAATATTGAAAGTACTAACCCTACCATGTCCTTATTTCTTTATCTTTTCATCTCTTTGGCTTTCCAAAGATACAAATGCCTATTACTGCAATTTATTAATTTAAAATTGTGTGCTAGACAATCTAAGAATATTCTGAAATATCTGACATTTCTAATTTATTTCCTTGTCTGTCCTCATATGATGCCACTTTTCTGGTTACTCTTTCACTTTTAAGTCTGTGCTTCTAGCATGTATGTATATGTGTGTGTGTGTGTGTGTGTGTATGTATTTAGAGAAGTTGTAGTTTTGCAGAAAAATCATGCAGAAAATACCGAGTTCCTATATACCTCCCCTATTATTAATACTTTGCATTAGTGTGGTATCTTTGCTACAGTTGAAGAAAGAATATTATAATTGTAGTATTAACTGTAATCCATAGTTTACATTGGCATTCTCTGTCTGTAGTTCTCTTTTGTTGTTAATTTTTATTCTAGTAACATATATGTAAAACCTAAAATTTCTCCTTTTAACCACATTGAAATATACAATTCATTGATGTCAGTCACATTCCTAATGATGTGCTACCATCATCTCCTACCGACTATTTCCAAAACTTCCATCATCTCATACGGAAATACTGAAATTCTGTACCAACTAAGAATTAACTCCCCATTTCCTACCCCCCAGCCCTTGGTAACCTGTATTCTAGTTTCTGACACTGTGAATTTGCTTATTCTAATTATTTCATATCAGTGAGATCATACATTTGTCCTTTCGTGTCTGACTTGCTTTACTCAATGTGATGTCTTGAAGGTTCACCCATGTTGCTACATGTGTCAGAACTTTATTCCTTTTTACAGTCAATAATTTCCATTTTATATACATAACACATTTTGTTTATCCATTCATCTTTGGTGGATGCTTGGGTTGCTTCCACCCCCTTTGGCAATTGTGAATAATACCACTATGAACACATCTGAGTCCCTGCTTTCAATTCTTTTGGGTATATTCTTGGGAGTGGGATTGCCAGGTCATGGAATTCTGTACATAATTCTCTGAGGAACCGCCAAACTAGCTTCAAAAGCCGCTGCACCACTACCAACAATGAATGAGTGTTCTTATTTCTCTGCGTTTGACACAAAACATTTATTTTCCCTTTTTTTTTCCTTTTTTAAGAGGTGTCAGGGATTGAACCTAGGACCTTGTATGTGGGAAGTAGGCACTCTAACCACTGAGCTACATTCTCTCTCCTATTTTTCCTTTTTCAATAGTAGCCATTTGGTATGAAATAGTATCTTGTGTTTGTTTTTTTTTTTTAAGATTTATTTTTATTTATTTATATATCCCCTCCTTGCTGCTTGTTCTTGCTGTGTTCATTGCTTTTGCATTCTTCTGTGTCTGCTTGTCTCCCCCTGCCACAGCATCCCACCGGGTCAGCTCACCGTGTGGCAGTTTGCCCTGCCCGTGGTGGCTTGCCTTCTCGAAATGGCCTGCCTTCTCGAGGAAGCCCCAGGAACCGAACCCGGGGCCTCCCATGTGGTAAACCAGGGCTCTACCAATTGAGCCACTGCTGGTTCCAGTATCTTGTGGTTTTGATTTGCATTTCCCTAATGACTAATGATGTTGAGCATCTTTTCACATGCTTTTTGGCCATTTGCATATCTTATTTGGAGAAATGTGTGTTCAGGTCCTTGGCCCATTTTAAATTGGATTGTTTGTCTGTTGAGTTGTAGGATTTCTTTATATATTCTGCTTATTAAACCCATATTAGATATGTGGTTTCCAAATATTTTCTCCCATTTTGTAGACTGTATTCACTCTCATGATGAAGACCTTGGATGCACAAAAGTTTTTAATTTTGATGAAGTGCATTTATTTGTTTTTTTGTTGCTCACGATTTTGGTGTAAAGTCTAAGAAACTAGTATAAGACAAGGTCCTGAAGATGACGCCCTATGTTTTGTTCTATGAGTTTTATAGTTTTCGTTCTTAATGTTTAGGTGTTTGATCCAATTTGGGTTGATTTTTGTATACAATGTGAGGTGGGAGTCTACCTTCATTCTTTTGCATATGGATATCCAGTTTTCTGAGCACCATTTGTTCATGAGACTGCTCTTTCCTAAATGAGTTTTGTAAAAAAATCAGTTGACTCTATGTGAGGTTTTATTTCTCAGTTCTCAACTCAATTCCATTGGTCTATATGTCTGTTCTTGTGCCAGAGTCATGCTATTTTTGTTACTGTGGCTTTATAATATATCTTTTAAAAAATATTTATTTATTTACTTAATTTTTTTCTTTACCCCCCCCCACCCCCAGGTGGTTCTCTCGTCTGTCTGCTCATTGTTTGCTCGCCTTCTCTAGGAGACACTGGGACCTGAACCTGGGACCTCCCACATGAGAGACAAGTGCCCAATGGCCTGAGCCACAGATGCTCCCCGTGGGCTGCGATGTCTGCTGGCTTGTGGCTTCTGCTCATTTGCAGCAGGGGCGGTGTCTGCTCATCTTTTAGGAGACACCAGGACCTCCCTTGTGGTAGGCAGGCACCCAACTGGTTGAGCCACATCTGCTTCCATGTAATACATTTTAAAATCAGGAAGCATGAATTCCCCAACTTCATTTTTCTTTTTCAAGGTGGCTTTGGCTATTTGGGATCCCTTTACTCTAACATATAACTTTGATTGTCTTTTCCAATTGTGCAAAGAAGGCTGTTGGAGTTTTGTGTTTATGTTGAATCTGTAAATTGCCTTGGATAGAATTGACATCTTAACAATATTTAGTCTTCCAAACCTTGAACACAGGGTGTCCTTTATTTAGGTCTTTGATTTCTTTCAGGAATGTTTTGTATATTTCCCTGTATAAGGCCTTTACATCCTCGGTTAAATTTATTCTGAAATATTTGATTCTTTTAGTTGTTATTTTATATGAGTTTTTTTTCCTTGATTTATTCTTCAGATCATTCATTAACTAGTAAACAGTAGATACTACTGATTATTGTGTGATCTTGTATGCCACCACTTTGCTGAATTTGTTTATTAGCTCTAGTAGCTTTATTGTGTATATTTCAGGATTTTCTGTATAGAGGATCATTTTCTTTGCAAATAGGGAAAGTTTCACTTCTTTTCCAGTTTGGGTGCCTTTTATTTCTTTTTCTTGCTGATTGCTCTGGCTAGAACTTCCAGTACAATATTGGCTATTAGTGATGACAGTGGGCATCCTTGTCTTGTTTCTGATCTTAGAGGGAAGACTTTCAGTCTTTCACCATTGAATATGATTTTAGCTGTGGATTTTTCATATATGCCCTTTATCGTGTGGAGGAAGTTTCCTTTTGCACCTGATTTTCTGAGTGTTTTTATCTAGAAAGTTGTTGGATTTTATCAATTGAGATGATTGCATGTTTTTTCCCCTTGGTTCTATTAATGTAGTGTATAACATTAATTGATTTTCTTGTGTTGAACCAAACTTGCATACCAGGATAAATCCCACTTGATTGCGGTGTGTAATTCTTATAATGTGCTATTGTATTCAGTTTGCTAGTATTTTGTTTAGGATTTTTTTATCTACGGGATATTGGTCTGTAATTTTCTTTGTGGTATTTTTATCTGCTTTGATATTAGGGTGGTGTTGGCCTCATAGAAAGAGTTAGGTAGTGGTCCTTCCTGTTCAGTTTTTTGCAAGAATTTGATAAGGATTGGTGTTAATTCTTCTTGGAATTTTGGTAAAAATCACCTTCAAGCCGTTTGGTCTGGGGCTTTTCTTTGTCGGGAGATTTTTGATGGCTGATTCAATCTCTTTAATTGTAAATTGGTCTGTTGAGATCTTCTGTTTCCTCTAGAGTCAATGTAGGTTTTTTATGTGTGTTTTAGTCCAGGTTCTCTAGGGAAACAGAATTGACAGGTGATGTCTGTAAACAGTATGAGCGTTTATAAAATTGTATCACCCGACCGCAGGGATGCACAAGTTCCAAATTCCATAGGGCAGGCGGCAGAACAGGGATTCTGATGAAGGTCCATGATGAGTTCTCCGGGAGATGCTGGCTGTCTGAAGTAGAGATGAGAATTCTCTCTTCAGTGCTGAAATCACTTCCCTTTTTAAGGCCTTCAACTAATGGGATGAGACATCACTCATTGCTGACAGCAGTCGCCTCAGTAGATAGTAGATGTAACCATGCAATCAACTCACTGAAGAATAAAGTTCGTGAAATGCCCTTGTATTACAATTAGTCCAGTGCTGCTTGATCAAACAACTGGGCACCATTACCTGGCTGAGTTGACACATTAGCCGTAACCATCACAATGTGTTTCTAGGAATTTGTCCATTTCATCTTGGTTGTCTAATTTGTTAGCATACAGTTGTTCATACTATCCTCTTATGATCGTTTTTATTTCTGTGGGGCAGTAGTAATGGCCCCACTCTCATTTCTGGTTTTACTTATTTGTGTCTTCTCTCTTTTTTTCTTTGTAGTCTAGCTAAGGGTTTGTCAATTTTATTGATCTTTTCAAAGAACCAAGTTTTGGTTTTGTTAATACTTTGTATTGTTTTAAATTCTCTAATTCATTTATTTCTGCTCTAATCTTTGTGATTTCCTTCCTTCTGTGGGTTGTTTTGGGTTTAATTTGCTGTACTTTTTCTAGTTCCTGCAGGGTGCAGTTATGTCTTTGATTTTATCTCTTCTTTTTTAAAGTAAGAATTTAGGGCCATAAATTCCCTTTTGGCACTACCTTCGCTGCATTCCATAATCCCTGATTTGTTGTGTTGTTTTATTTGTTTCAAGATATTTTCTGATTTCCCTTGGAATTTCTTCTTTGATCCACTGATTGTTTAAGGGTGTGTTATTTAGCTTCCATATATTTGTGGATTTTCCAGTACTCATACTGATTTCCAGCTTCAGTAGTTTGTTGTCAGAGAAGATGCTTTATATTATATCAATCTTTTAAAATTTTTTGAGTCTTGCTTTTGACTGAACTTGTGCTCTAACCTGGAGAATGTTTTATGTACAATTGAGTAATGAATATCTTCTGTTTTGGGGTATAGTATTCTGTATATATCTGTTAGGTATAGTTCATTTATCATATTATTCAAGTTCTCTGTTTCCTTATTGATCTTCTATCTAGATGTATTGAAATCTCCAACTATTATTGTAAAGGTGTCTATTTTTCCCTTCAGTTTTGCCAGTGTTTGCCTCATGTATTTTGGGGCATGGTTAGATGCATAAATATTTATGATTATTATTTCTTCTTGGATTGACCCTTTTATTAATATATAGTGTCCTTCTTTGACTCTTTTAACAGCCTTTGATTTAAAGTCTGTTTTGTCCAGTACTAGTATATCTACCCCAGCTCATTTTTGGTTAATGTTTGCATGAAATATATTTTTCCATCCTTTCGTTTTCAATGTATTTGTATCTTTGGGTCTAGGGTGAGTCTCTTGTAAACAGCTTGTAGTTGGATCATGCTTTTTTATCCATTCTGACACTGTCTTTTTTTTTTTTTTTTTTTAAAAGATTTATTTTGTTACAAATCTCCCCTTCCCCCCGCTGCGGTGACGCGCCGAGAGTGGACACTGCGCAGGCGCGGCTTTCCCCGCTTGTGGGCGGTCTCTGCGTCCGATCACGGCCGGCTTTCAGTTCGCGGGTGGCTGGCTGCGCTCCATCCGCGGGCGACCTGCCCTGCCCGTGGCGGCTCTTGCCATGTCCGTGGCAGCTTCTTGCCCTGCCCA
>PVKH010011574.1:0-17703 GCA_004027955.1 Chaetophractus vellerosus
GCTTAGGTTTCTTCCCTGAGATACCGAAACAATATGCACATCTGCTTTATTGATTTCACCATGCTTTAAAATAACTCATGATATTAAAGTATATAGAAAAAATGTGGGCTTTTTAAAAGAAAATAAATATTGTTAAGCCAATCCTTGTCAGCCCTATCTCTATATCTCCCCCAATCATAAATTCCAAATGCAAAGTAATGACTTTCCAGAGCCTAGCATTAAAAATGCAAGTCTTCATGACTTACATGAATCTCAAAGCTGAAGGATATGCAGGTTTAGACAGGGTCACACCACTCTGCATCACACAGCTAGTTCAAAGAATGGAACTCGATTTGGTGGTTTACCAGTTAACTATTGCCCTAAAAATTCTATGTAACAATGAACCCCAACACGCAGTGGCGTAAAACAATTGTCCACGCCCAAGGATCTGCTGGGCTCACTCAGCTCTCCAGGTAAAGAGAATTCAGTGTGCCTGGCTGGACCTGTGACTCTTGGTCACACAAACTAATTGTCCTTGGGCAAGTTGTGCTTTGTTTTGAATCACAGCTTTCTTATCTATAAGATAAGCATGACAATAGCTATTTTGTTAAGTGAGGTAATCCATTTTAAGTATTTTGCCCAGTGTCTGGCATACAGTGTGGACCCAGAACTTGTTAGCTAATAATAACAATAATAGTAAAAACAAAACAAAAAAAAAAACCCCAAAAACCCTGCAATTGATCTGCGGTCAACCAAGATAGTCCTACACAGTACAGTAATCTTATCTAAATCAAATCTTTCGCCCTTTAGTACAGTTCCCCTGGCTTTTCAGGATAAAGACTTAACAATCCTTTAACTTGGGTCACGGAGACCTTTCTCCTGTCACACCTTCTGCAGACCTAGAATACCTAGTGTTCCCTCAGAGCTCTTCCCTGACATCTCCCAGTGTACCTTCTCTACTAAGTGGGTTCATAGCTCCTTTGCAACTCAGTTTTAATTTTAAGCTTACCGTAATGTCTGATTCCTTGCCAAGATTGAAGGCTCCCTGAAGGATGGAAGCCTGTCCATCTTACCTCTCCATTCAGTCCTACATGCTTTGCGCATAGAGGACTCCCAATATTTGTGGCATGAATATAGTATGTCGATTTCTTTTTTTAGAAAAGATGGAGAACACAGACTGTGGGTCCTGGGTGACTTTGCAGTGATCCCCACAGATTCGAGATGAGGAAATCTGGGAATTGCAGTCATCCTTGACTCCTGCCTTTTCCTCAGAGGCCCACTGTGACAGCAAACACCATCAACTCTCCTTTCAAAATATATCCAAAATCTCACCACTGCTCAGCACTTATCATTGCTGGTCCAAGCCACCGGCACGTCTTACCTCCCAAGTGCTCTCCCTGCTCCTGCCCTGCCTGGAGTAGAGTCCATTAATCCCTCCTCTGCTCAAACCCTCCAGTGGCCCTGTCTCACTCAAGAGTAAAAGACAAACCCTACAGCCATCTGTCCCACCCTGCTCTGGCCGTCTTCTACCTCCCCCTCCTTTGCCCATTCCACTAAGGCACCCTGGCCTCTTTGCTGTCACACCGAACACACCCCAACATCCAAGCATTGACCCTTTGCCTGGGAAGATTCCCTCCCCTCCCCACCCCCCTGGGAATCTGTCTGACTTGTTGCCTCACTTCAGGTGGTGGCTGAAACATCACTTTCTCAGGAAGGCCTGGGAAATTGGTGTGCACACGCCCTCATTCTTTTTCCCTGCTCTGTTTATGTTTTATTTACTTATCCTGCTTATTTTTTGTCATTCTTCCCTTCCCAAAATATACCCACAAATTTTACCTCCGTGAAGACAGGGATTTTTATGTGGTTTCTCATGGCACATGTGTCCAGCACATAGAAGAGTCATAGCACTTGGTAGGTGCTTGATAACTACTTGAAACATTGAGCGAATGGTGTGAGTTTACAGGACGGCATCTTGGCCTCCTGGGGGTCTGTGAGGTTGCTGCAAACCTTCTCCAGACCTCCCATCTCCAGTGAAACTCAAGAAGGCTGGAGACCAAGGAATAGGGGTGGTCCTGGGGAAAGTGCCTCTTTCCTTTTAGAGACAATCCAGGCTTTGCGAACCAGGTTTGTTGTGAAAAATAGGGGAGGAAATGACTTTGCTGCCTGCTGGATGCCAAGTAGGAAGCTCCTCTGGGAGCAGAAAAGTGGGCTTAAAAATGAAATTTACCGGTGTGGGGTCAGCTCATCCAGGGAGGGAAGCTGATGGACAAGGGGAACATTTTTAAAATATGAAAACTCCAAACATCAGAGAATTCGTACCTTTTGTCTCAAATTCCCAAGACACCTGGGCAGTGGTATTCAAACCCTTGTCCCCAAAGTGACTGGAACCTAAATCCTCTGCCTTTACCCTCTCAACCACAATACCATCCTACCAGAGCTTTGTCTTGGTTAATTCTGAGCCTTCTTTTGGTCCTGTCTTTGCTTTCAGGTTTCTTCTAAGTCTCATTCTTTTTTTTTCTTTATTCATCTGGATACAGGCTATAGTTTGGTTAATAGTCTCACACCAATGCTAACTTCTTAGTTTTGATCAATGGACCACACTTATGCACATATTAACATTAAAAGGAGCTATGGGAAGGGCACACGGCAGTCTCTCAAGCTCCGCACTACTAGCAGTTTGGCTGGGTAATTCTTTCTGGTGGGGTTGTCCTATGCAATGTAGAAAGTTTACCAGGGTCCTCTGCTTCTACCATAAATATGCGACTGAGTGCTATGTTATGTTGCCAGGTGTACAACTAGCTCCCTTTTGAGAAAAAATGTATATTTCAAACTTAGATACATGCTATGAAGTAATGGATGTGGAGGGTGATAGTCTGAAACCAAGGGGCATTGCTTGGAGTCAAGAAAAACTTCTATGAGGAAGTGACATTTGAAGTGAACTCTGAAGGATATACCAGGGCTAACAAGGTGATGAACCAGAAAGATAACAACTTTCTAGGCAAACAGCACATTTGCAAAATCCCTGCGGCAGTAGTAACACACCGCAGGTTCCAGGAGCTGACAAGGGGCAGCTGGGGGCTGGAAGCTGAGGGCCAGCATTTGAACCCATTTATCTTTCCTATTAAGTAGTCAAGGCTCTCGGTGGAGGATGGAATGGAAGCTGGTGTTTCGAGGTTTGGGGAACGCTGAAAAGGGCTTAAAGGGTCTATCTTCTGTGCTTTGGTATCAAGCTTTATACAATGACTTAGGGAACGTTCCCTTTCCTATTCTCTGGGACAGCTTGTAAGTGTGGAATTAAAGTAATTGAACCAATTAGCAAAAAGATCTCCATGCCAGGAGCACACTGTTACAGTCGTGACAACCAAAAATTCCTCCAGACATTGCTTAATGTCCACTGAAGGCCAAAATTGCCCCTGGTCAAGAATCACTGGTATATGGGAACACTCTGTACTGTCTTTGCAACTCTTCTTCCAGTCTAACATTATTTCAAGAGCATTTTTAAAAGCAGAGATCAAATTTTTAAAAAAATGGATGAACTACATGAAAAGGCATTACAGAGAAGAGGAAACATATGAAAATATGCCCAACATCATCAGTATTGATGAGTAAATAAAACTCATAATGAATTCTGCCTTATGGTTACTAGCTTGGAAAAAAAAAAACCAAAATAATTAAAAAACAGAGTTTGGAGGTACTTAACCTGTGACAGATGACTGTTCTCTGTTATCAGTAATGAACATAGATACAAAACTTAAAAATAAAATGTCCAAAATTGACATGAGGAATATACTAGAAGCACAATATACATCATGACCAAGTCGGGAATGAGAAGTTGGTTAAAAGTTATAAAATCGATTGTTACTTTCTTTTGCATAAAAAAACACATTCAAATTTTCATTGAAATTGTATTGAATTTATAGATTAATTCAGAGAGATTTGAAAAGAGGATCCCAAATTCATAGGGAAGGGTGAAGAGAAAGAAAACAACAAGACAGTTTTGAAAACAAAGAAAAGGGCTGGGCAGGGAAGAAAGAATTGGTCTTGGCTGACCTGATAGCAAGATTTATTTAAAAATTATAGCAATTAAAATGGTAAGCTGCTCAGGAGCAGACCCACAGAGGAATTAACCAGAGGATACCTAAGTACTTGCTGCATGAGCGCGCGGGTAAGAAGGCACCTGGCCGTGCGCGGGGGCTGGGAGGGGAGGGTCGGTCCAGGGACGAGAGGGGGACGCGGACAGACAATCGGAAGCGCCAGGAGAGACTGTACCAGAGGGGGCGGGGGCGGGCAGGGGCAGGAGATCCCACGCGGGACCAGCACCCGCGGCAGTGGCCCGCGTCAGGGCGCGCAGGGACGCAACGAGCTCTTTGGTCCGCGCGCCCTGACCTGCAGGGGACGCAACGACGCGCGCCCTGCCGGTTGCCGTAACGACTGCAGGGCTGTTAGGCCCTGAAACTCCGTTCAACTGTCAAACTGCAGTTCCGAGGTTGGAAGGGCTGGAGGGAGCCAGGAGGAGGCAGTCAGCTGACGTGGGGTCTTGTGGGGTGAGCTCTGGGGTCGTCCTTGGAGCCCATCTGAAGGTTTGGGTCCTCGACACCTGGGAGGCGGCGACTGGACTGGGCCTCTAGCCACAGCCCAGGAGGGAAGGTGAGGTCCCCTGGTAGCACCCGAGGACAGATTTCTCCGGCAGAAGGCTCTCAGGGGTGCACGAGACCGGGCCTAACTTTCTTCATTTTACAGGAGGAGAAACTGAGGCCCAGAGAGGGCGATTGGACCAATAGCAATGGGCATTTCTCTTTCGCAGGTAATGTACACTGAAGGGCTTTGAAAGAATCCTGGTAATTCACAAAAGCAGACCATCTGCTGAGCGCCCCTTAACAGGGCCAGTACTTACTTCCCTGAGCATCTTTCGGAAAACTCGGAGGCTGGGATTAGTGTCCGCATTTTCCGGTTGAGGAAGTAGACAGGTTGTCACTGGTCCGCAACTGCTAACAGCTGATAATGAAAAAAATCAGGAATTGAATTCATTTATAGCTATACCCTGTAAATATAAAAATATATCATTAGCACAACTTTATGGAGACCCAGGGTGTCCGGGATCCTATACCAGGCACAGAGGAATGACAAAATGAAGGAAAATCAGTCCCAGAATTTAAGAAGCCTAAGTTTTAGAGAAAAGAGATACTTGGAAAGAGAAGTCTAAGGATGCAGCAGTAAGTCTACTATTGAGGAATCGCCACATGTAGACAAAGGTGGAAGATGACTTTACAGAGGAGGTGGAATCAATGAAGGGATTAGAGAATTTTCCTACATGAATGTATAGCGTTTTTTGTTTTTTTTTGAGGATTAAAGTCTTTATTGGTTTGTGTGTTTGTTTTTTTTGAGGAATAAAGTGGTTTTTTTTGTTTTGTTTTGTTTTTGTTTTTGTTTTTGTTTTTAGGAAAGAATGTATGTTTGTAGAGGGTTTGTTTGTTTTAATAAAAATGGGACCTGGATGGACATTTTATTTTGAAACAGAAAGGCTATCCTACTTTAGAGTTCCCGTCAGCACTTTGGTGGTAATTAAATCAGAGCAGCTTCTGCAGAGGGTTTCACAGAAAAAACTTTTAAAAGTAGACTTTTATTGTTTGCCTTTCCTCGCTCATGCAGTTAAACATTTTTTCCGGTTTCTTAATCTGAGCATTGTTTGATCATATCCTTGGCACTTTCTTTTTCTTTCTAAGTTTAATCTTTTATTATGTAATATTTATTGATTATTGAAAATTGTGTTTTAAAAAGGTGAAAGGACAAAAATAAAAGACAGAAAATCTACCACCCAGATATAACTGCTACTAAAATTATTTTGCTGTTTAGTCTTCTAGACTTTTAATGTAAACTCCTATATTCAACTTATATGGTAATTTCTTCATGAGATCCTTACAACAACCTTGAACCAAGTAGTACCTCCATTTTTCAGATGCTAAAAAATGTATTCCCTAAGTTAAGTAACTTGACTAGATCATTTGGATTGTAAGTGGTGATGCTGGGTGCTTTTGAGTACTTTTTTCTCTTGAGTAACAATTTCATTTTGAATCTGGCTCCCTCAACTGTAAAGTTTGGAAGTTGGTCTAGAATCTAGACTACAGAGAATGTCATGTCCCTTTTTATTGTTCCTGCGAGAATTCTGCTTATGTTCTTAATATCCTCCAGTGTTGACTCCGGAAGAAGAAATTCATGGAACAAAGGGGCTGCCAGTCAAGATAGACCAAAAATATAAAGCAAACAAACAAACAAACAAAAATTGCAGAAGGCAATGAAGGTTGACTTCCAGGTTTCTTACCGTGATGGTCTTTTCAGGGTCAGGAATACAGAAGATGGGCAGCCTGCCTGCTTTGTCTCTTAGGGTGCCTGTCGAGTTATTGGCTTCTGATCCCCCCATGCCACGACCTCAACATGTTTTATATTTCCTCCTCTCCACTAGAGGCTGCCTCAAGAGTGGGCAGTCCTCACTTTTCATCTGGGAATCCCCTTTGTCGTTCTATGTTTACTCTTTGGTTCTTGTTGCAATAAGCTGAATTAACCACTCAGTTGAGTAGAAAGTCGGAGATGAAGACTCTGAGCTGATACCGGCGGGATCCTCTTCAGTAGGAAGGGATGGTGCCGTAGAATTGGGAGGAGGGCAGCACAGAAGACAAGAGGGGCTTGAGGACAAGACACTTAGTATGGAAACAGGTGCTGGAGAAGCTCAGCTCCGGAGGAAGAGACCTGGCCAAAGGCTTGCCTTCAGCCCCTCGATGTAGGGGGGTGTGCATATATGAATTGCCCTTAGTGGGATGCTACTCCTCCAAGGCCTTTTTTATGTCTCTCCTCAGCACTGTTTGCAGAATGACTTGGTTAGCACTTAATAAACATGTGTTGAATGGGTGTTTTATTATAGACATTTAGAAAAATTAGAAAATAGATTGTAATTTTTATATCAGACTTTTAATTGGAAAGGTATCTTACTCAATTCAAGAGTACTTCTTTGTGATTTCTGCCAACATGGTAAGTAAATTTGTGCATTCTAAGAGTCAGTACAATGGAATTTTACGGGAACCACAGGCCTGGAACATCAGAAATTTTTTAAATGAGCAGGTCTGATATTTTATATAAGCAGCTCAGTCAGTTTCTTTGCTACCCAAATCTATTGGTTACTTGTTAATGGCATGCAAGAACAGTCAGGAACCTATCAGAAAGGCATTTGGGACAGTTTCTCCTGGTAACGTGAAAAATAAGCTCTCAATTCTTAATATGCTTTTTGTTGTGCTTCCCGATATTTTGTCAGTAAAAGCTTATATTGGCTACAGGATTATTTTAATATCAGATTCTCACCTAAAACATTTTAAAAATTGGCTTAAAATAAAAGAAACATTTTTTAAAATATTGAGTAATTTTTCAGTATTAACCTATATAGCCTGCACCTATTTAAATACACTTGGAAAAAAAGCATAATGTTGGCACATTATCAGAAGATAATCAGTAAAACATACCATGATGATCAATTTTCATCAAATTAGAATTTCAAGTTCTTTATAAAAATCAAATTGGATGTGATTTTTTCAAACAAATTATTTTACTTGTTATGTCTATAGAGTCATTTCTCACAAACGATTAGAATATCAGCTTTCTTTTAAAGGCTTAGATTCTTTTCATCTTTTAGAATTGGAAAAGAAAAGGAGTGGGCTTAAAACATAATTTAAACAAATGAGATAATACTGTTCTCATGCCAGAAGTACAAGTTAAGTGTCTCTAAGTACTACTGTGTCTGTTACTGCCTTATGTATGAAAGGTTGTAGGAAATTGCTTACTAAATTAACCCTTAAATGCCCTAATTTGATACCCTGATGGCCTGCAAGAGTTAATGAACAATGAACCTTAATTAAAAACCTCTCAAGTCACCTCTGCTCTCTTTCGTGTTTGGTAATCAATACTGTGGGGGCACTACTTCCCGTGTGACAATGTGTTGAGTTGGTTTTAAGTCTTATTTTGTATTCTCTTCTGACATGTGGAAACAGCTTTAATTTTTCAAAAAATTTTTTTCTTCTTAAAATCTAAATTTAGATTTCACATGTAGCCTCCAAGCCACAATTCATATTCAGACTTTGAGGCTTTGGATCCTGGTTGGAGTAGCAGCCCAGGAAGGAGGAAAGAGGGCAGCTTTCCCAGAAGCAGGGCAGCCAGCGGCGGCGGTGAGGGCAGTAGCGGTCCTCACAGCAGGTGCAGCGGGGACTTCTGGACGGCCTGGAGAGCCAACTGGACAAAGCAAACCTGACTTCCAGCTGATTTGGATCTTAGGCTGGATAAGGCTGCAGTCTCCAGGAAAGGACCTCAAACAGTGGACTTGAGCTCCATTACCTCCATTTGCTTTGGTCTTTCCAAAAAGCAGGCAGGTTTACCCTACACTAAATAAGTCTGTCAGGTCAGGTATAAGTTCTCATTTTTCTTTGAAATGAAAACCTATGCTTAAATAAGAAATTTCCACAGTGGACAGAACACTGGACTGGGAGTCAGAATCCCTGGATTTGCGCTTTAACTGTGGATTTATTCCTTTTATGTCGTTAAATATGCAAATCACTTAACTCCGCTAAGCCTCAAATTCCTCAAATTTTATTCCAATTTGTATTCTGTGATTCTTTTGAATTATCCATAGTACCATGGATAGTGCTTGGCAGTCCTCCAGAAAAATATTGGTAGACTGAAAATTACTTGAGAGAGTTGTTAATTGGTATTTGCCAAGCCTGATCTTGAAATTTAACTATTAGCAAGAAGATACTATATTTGATTCAGATGGCCTTAACGACCTTGGAGGCTAGATTGCCTTATTTGAAACCAGGTAAACTCTGTTTACAAGTGTGTAATAGAAAAAAATTTGAGTTGTGACCAACTTCTACTAGATATGAATTCTCTCAGTGGTTCGTCCGAGATTGATTGCACACCTGCCATTTGTCGCTGCGCTGTACAAATGATATGAAAATATGACCTTATCTGTTCTTAAGGTCGTAGTTCGAAATCTAGTGGAAATGCCGGGCTAAGCATGGCTGGCATATTATCTTATTTGATCTTCACAACAATCCTGTGAAGTAGGTCCTGTTGCCATCTCTTTCCTGATGAGGAAACTGAGGCACCAAGGGTTAGGCGAGTTGCTGAATAGCGTGTGAAGTTGTAACTCGTGAGGTCCAGATTCATACCCAAAGCCTGGGCTGTGAGAGGAATTAGCTCTCACCACTCATTCCAGGCGTTCTAAATGTCTACCAAATAGCACAAAGATACCCTGATCCTTTCCTAAAGTCAAATAAGAGGCCAGATCAACTGTCCACAATTCCTTTGCAGTTTCTCAGTAGGAAGTGAGAGTGGTTATGTCTGTTCTGTGTCTGAGCAGTTATGTCAGATACTTCTAAGGAAGAATGAAATGTAATTACTCCACTAGAATGAAAATAATTACTACCCCCCCCCCCACCACCCACATTGCAAATTTTGCCAGGCCTCTTTTAAAGCAATTTTTATTCTATGCAGTTTTTGCCTCCACTGCTGGTTGTCTTCTATCACCTTCTGTGAGGACTATGCTTTGGCCATTTTCTTCACACCACACTTTTAAAACTATCTTATTTGCATTCCTACACTTTGGTAGGAATTTTATTTTCTTGCAAAAATGAATACAAGATATAGTTTTAAAAACTAGATAATTTTTCCATCCTATTTGGACAAGGCCATTTAGTTATGCAAGTCTTCTCATATGTATTACCATGAATGAGATTTTCTGAGTAGAAAAAAAAAAAAGTCTTAAAAGTGAAATTGAAGTAGGAATAGGAATCTTAATTACAAACTGAGAAGAAAAAGAAAAACAAAACATAGTAAGCAAATCACCCAGCTATTGGAATAGGACCATAAAAGCCATCCAGAAACATATCCTCCACTTGAGAAAGACGTTGAAACTGCAAAGCTGTGTAAAAACGAAGAGATCCAAGCCACTCTGAGTGACCATTGGAACCGAGCAGAGATTCAAAGAAATGTAAAACCATAACAGGTCAATGTAGAATCTTTGGTCCTAAAGGAACTTTTCAAACTGCTTCATTTTTGTCATGTATTGAGTTTAGTAAAAATAATCTGTTATATCCTGTTTTGACAATTGGTTAAATAAAGTTTTACCCAAGTTATACTGTGTAGGCAATATGGCATATTTCCTATCTCCTACTGCAAAAGCCTTGGGCACTGTGCCCTAGCCTGCCGTGGTAGGGTCTGTGAAAGAGAGGATAAGTCTTATGGCTGAGTTAAAGCTTCATCTTTCTCTTCAGCCATTACTATCAGCTGAAATTCCCGCTTGTTGCTGTTTAAGGTCGCTTAAGGCAGAGGGGAGAGGATGAGGCCGGGAGCAGCCAGGGAGACATGCCTGTTGCTGTCTGGTGGAGGCTTCCAGAGCCTCCATCTCTTCCTTCCCCAGATCGGTGCTGCTCTATGTTGGTTGCAGATGAGAAGGGTTGCCATGGAGGACATGGTTATCTATCCCTCCTTTCGAGTCTTGGTGGGGCTTGTGACTGCTTCAGCCGGTAGTGTAAGATATATTTATTTTTACTACATCCATCCAGGACTCTGGCTGGATATGGGCCAGGTATGTGTTGGTGTGTCCCCTGGTTTGTTGACCTTATACCTATATGTATGTATATTGTGAAGGATTATGATGCAGCAGTTGGACCCCTGTTTGTAGACAATCTTTTGTCTATTTTATATTCTCCCAATTATTAACAGAGGTTTAATAAAATAAATATATGTCTGTGTATTGCTTTCTTATGCTTGAGTTAAGTCATCATGTCAATCTGTATACACATATATATATACCAAAGCATTAGCAAAGCATTTTATCTAGCAGAACAGTGCTATTAAAACCCATTTTAGAACTCTTCTGGAAGTAATCAAATATGCCAAAAAAGAAGTGCTTTGGGTATCTCCTATATACAAAATAAATATATCCTCTGTCCTCTTGTCTTTATTATTTTAGTGCATTTTAAGAATGGGGATATTCCCCAAATAGTCTGTGCTTGCCTGTTGTCCCCTGGGATTACGTTCTCTCTGCTTTGGCTGTCACTTATGTATGTTTTTTACCTAAGATAGAAACTTGTGTTCAATTTATCTTAAATCACTTCATTTTCTTGGCATTCCACATTGCTAAAGAGATCACATTACATTGTGCATGTCCTTCTGCCACAAGACTTGTAATGGAATTCTCATTCACTGGGAGCAAAAGTTGAAATTTAGACCTTCGCATATTATTTTGAGTGTGTCCTTTGTTTCTTTTTTGTTTTGTGTTTTTTTAAAAATATTTTTTAAACAAATCAATTTTATTGGTACATATTAATAAAGCATACAATTCATCCAAAGTGTATAATCAAATGTATTTGGTATAATCACATAGTTGTGGGTTCATCACTTCAATCATTATTAAGGAATTTTGTTATTTCAATAAGCAAAAAACAGACAAACAAGAAAATTCCTCATTTCTCAATCTGTTTCCTCTGCTGTACATAACTGCTATTTCTGGCTATTCTTGCACAATTATTTATTTGTTTATTAAGCAGTTTTATTGAGATATATTCACATACCATATGATCGATCCAAAGTATATAATCAATGGCTTTTTCTTTTAGCTGTTAAAAAGTCCTTTATTGTGAAATTGTAAAATAAATAGAAAAATAGATTGAAAGAAATTACAAATTTTAAAGGAGAGTGCAAGGCCAGGTTAACTTTAATATAATAAATTATAAAAAATAGATAGCCTAGCAACAAACATAAATGTAAATAATAATTCAAATATAATAGAAATTAATTATAAATAATTCTAATTTTTATATTATAGCCCTAACTATTGGACATAATAATCTCTAAGAATGAAATAAATTATTGGTTTAGTTATTTAATTTCCATTTAGGCCATAATTTTTTCCTAGATAATCAAATTCCTATTTGGGAATTCTTCACATCTTATTGGAATGAATTATAGCAGATACCAATTTGTCAACTCATAATTTTATGAGTCAGAAAAACTCAAAATCTTGTTCAACAGTAGTCATACTAAATCATTATTGATCCCAAAAGGTTATTTCAATTAAAGAATATGAATAAGAAAACATTAAAGAAAAATGAAGTATCCAAAAATATATCTCTTCTCCAGCCTCCTCAATTAAAAGCAAATGTTTATTTTGTATGAAAAAAAATTACAGAATATTGATCATGGGCACAACTTGCCAGTTGCACTGAGTAATTATTGTTCATATACTGTTGGGAGCCAACATACTGCCAGCACACCTGTCTAGCTGCAAAGCCACTAGAGAAAGGCCACGCAGCAATAAGGACCTGCAAAGCAGTCCCCAGTTGTTGGTTTCCCTATCAACCCCAGCAGGAAATCTGTGTTTGTGCTTTTTATCTCACTTCTGTCTTTCTCTGAGCTTTTCTTAGTAGTAGAGAGCGCACCTCTGCAAAAAAATTCTAAATAATAATCAAGTTACAGCAAAACTACTTGTGAGAAAGTTGTTAGGATTTGTAGAAAAAATTACTTGGCCTCAAATCACCATTGTGCTGTGCTCGCATTTTATAGATATAGATCAACAAGGACCTCTAGTAAGAGGAATAGAGAAGAAATGCTTTAACAAATTTTGCTTTTATGTAGAGCCAAGAAATCCCTGCAGTTAATCGGCCCTGGTGGAAAAAATGTCAGAAAATATTGGTGGAGAAAAACAATTGGGACTCTTTTGAAACCTACATCATGTGAGGACCCTTTTGTAGTGTAGGTTGACATTGTGGACATGAAGTGGCGCTGTGGGTATTATAGAGGACAATTGTCTAGTAATTCTGTACCTTGTACTAACATAGAAATGTAATAAGGACTGTGATTGTAAACCATGATGCATAGAAGAAGAAGAAGAATTTTTGAAGGACAGCTTTGACAGATACAGAATTCTTGGCTAGCAGTTTTTCTCTTTCAGTACCTTACATACATCATACCACTTTCTTCTCTCCTCCATGGTTTCTGATGAGAGGTCGGCACTTAATCTTATCAAGTTTCCCTTGTGTGTGATGCTTTGCTTTTCTCTTGCTGCTTTCAGAATCCTCTCTTTATCTCTGATATTTGTCAGTCTGAATAGTAGGTGATTATTCAGATATATTATGTTTGGGATGCGTTGTCTTTCTTGGATATTGAACTTATGTCCTTCATAAGGGTTGGGAAGTTTTCGGTCATTAGTTCCTAAAATATTCTTTCTGCCCCTTTTCCATTCTCTTCTCCTTCTGGGACACCAGTAATGGGAACGTTTGTGTGTTTCACATTATCATTCAATTCCCTGAGACTCTGTTTCATTTTTTCCATTCTCTTCTCTTTCTGTTCTCCTTTCTTATACAGTTCAGATGTTCTGTCTTAGAAATCACCAATTTTGTCTTCAAGCAATTCAAATCTGCTCTTATGTGCCTCTAATGTATTTTTAATCTCATCCATCATGTCTTCCATCCCCATAAGGTCTGTTACTTTTCTTTGCAGGCTTTCAAATTGTTCTTTATGCTCTCCCAGTGACCTCTTAATATTCTTTATTTCTTTAGTCATATTTTTCTTTAAATTCTTTGAAGTGATTTAGGAGAGTTGTGTGATTATCACTGATTAATTGTATTAAGTCCTGTATCTCTTCAGGATATTTGGTTTGTTCTTTTGGCTGGGCCACATCTTCCTGTTTACTAGTATGGCTTGTAATTTTGCTGATGTCTAGGCATCTGAATATGTCAGTGAATTTACTCTGATGGCTAATTTCTCTCTCTTGCCTATTGTTTTTTTCCCATAGCTCTTCTTTGATATTTGGTTCAACTTATTCTGAGTCTTTAAAATTTCCCAGCTTAAGTTTTCAAAATTGGGCTTTCAAATTTCCCAGCTTAAGTTTTCAAAATTGGGTCAAGGACTCCCTAGTGGGATGCTGGTTTTCTCCCACTGGTTGGATACAGTGTGAAGTTTTTTTTTCCATGCAGTTTCCAGACCGACCAGCAGATGGAGGTAGTCAGCACACCTTTCCACTGAGGTGTTTCAGTCTCAGCTCTCCTGTGTTCCTTCAAAGCCAGCTCTGCTGGCCAAATTCTATGAAGAAAATCACCCCAACCTCCACTCCCTTTTCCCATGAAACAGCTGACGGGGAGGAAGATGTCTGTTCCCCTCTGAGCTGGCTACAGTGAGCCAGGGGTTTTACCCAGCTTAATATCTTGGAGGTGGGGCGGGGGAGCCCTTCCTGGGTGCCATGGGGGTTTGGTAACTCATGTTTGTCATTTTGGCTTCTTTGTCTCTCTGTCCCTCACCCTCCTGGGAGTTGTGTAGCACTGCCCTGGTCAGCTGACCCCCAAAGCAGATCCCTTGGACAGCTTTTGGCTCTTTCTCCATTGTTTTTGTGAGAGCATTCAGCTCTGCCTGTTGTCTGTCACCACCTTCCCATAATCATCCGTGCCCCCCCCCCCTTTTTAAAATGTACATCTGACTTGAGTGCAGTGAAATTGGAGATATTAAGCACCTGGTTTTCCTCCTGTAGCAGGCATGTCCCAGAGGGCCTGGAGGTGGTACCAATGTTTTCCTATCTCTTCATTCCAATTTTCATTGCAGTATCTGCCTCCACCATAAATACCCCAGGTTCTTTGAAATGTGCACTCCACATTGCCTTTCATGCACTTTCTTATTGTTACTCCTATCTCGTTCTCCATGCCTTTGTCATCCACTGTCAGTCCATCGACACCCTCTGAATTCTTTGACCTCCCTGCCATCTTTGGCAGACATTGTTGATTGTCGCCCCAACAGCAATTCCTCCTTCTTTGCTAAAAAGGGTTTTTGGTTAAGCTATCGGGTAGCAATATAGTCACAGAAGGTGGCCCCTCTCCAGGGGATGCATCATGACTGCTTGTATCAGTCATGGCAATCACCTTCCCTTTTGTCAAGAAATGGTTTAGGGCTAGGCGTATGGTCCAGAGAAGATAAATTGCTGGAAGGGTACCGGGAAATATTTTTTTCCTCAAAAAGACAGACATTAAAAAAAAAAAAAAACCACTCCCTTTTCTCATTTAAACATGGTTGTATGAAAAAGTGTGATGTTTAGAGGTGACAACTTTGATGCTATCTTGAGGAGAAAGCCAAAAAGCATTGTAAGTCTGGTGCAGAGACCCAACTTCGTTGAAATTAAGTAGCCCTGGAATCACTTGCCTCTGGACTTCTGTTATGTGAGATGACTGGCAGAAATACTTAGATTTATTGAGCATTTTTGTCAACTAGTCTGTACCTTGACACAGAAGGCACAATTTTAGTTCATAGGGCTTCTGTGATCAGCTCCTCCATTTCACATCAGCCAATGCTCCTGTGGTAAAGTCGTGGTTACCTGAAGTTAGGTCTTGCTTTCTTGAACTTAGCAGAAGGTATCAACAGAAAGGGTTTAGGCAGTAACCAAGATTCATATTCCTTCATTTGTTGATTGAAACATGGAGGGGTTCCATATATCCAGCCAGGGTCTCAGGATTCACGATGAAATTCATACATTGCAGTTCACAATTACAAAGGCAGCTATGTAGTAAACGTCACCTGGCCAATGATGATTGCAAAATGTCATTGATTACAAGATGAATTGCAATTTTAGAGAAGTTAAACATGAACAAATGTGTGTCTTGGAATTGATGAAATATGGGGAAATAAACTTGAGGCCATGGAAACTAACATCTATGAATGAACTAAAATATTCTCCTGCTTGCAACACTTAAATGCATATTTTTCCTTATTCTTGCCCCTACAGGCAGTGCCCTTTGAGATGCTGAAAATGTAGTGGGAAAAATCATGCACTGAATAATATTACCATTAACTTCCTTGCCTGAAATAGAGATTTTTTGTGTGCTTTGAGTTTGTTGTGAAAGTGAGGGAGTGTTGCAAATCATAACACTGCTTCTTGTTTTGTACAGAAAATATTTCATGTTAGCTGTACAAATAATTTCATAAATATTTATAAATGTAATTATAGTTTTGGGTTTTAAACTTTTTACCTTAAAATTCCAGTGCACTCCCCTCTCAATTAGAGGTGGAGTAGGCATCACCATCCCAGAATCCTCAGGATTGGGGAATGAACTATAGACTAAAGGAGACTTACTGATATTCTACTATAGACTTATTGTGATTCTACCAATGGAAGAAATTATATCATTGACTTGGAGACAGTGGCCACTGGAGGTTCTGAGGGCAGCGAGAGGGAAAAACAGGTGTAATACGGGGGCATTTTCAGGCCTTGGGAATTGTCCCGAATGACATTATAGTGACAGATACAGGCCATTATATGTCCTGCCATAGCCTACAGAATTGAGTGGGAGAGAGTGTAAACTACAATGTAAACTATGTTTACTGGCAATGCTCCAAAATGTGTTCATCAATTGCAATGAATGTACCTCAATAATGAAGGATGTTATTAATGTGGGAAAATGTGGGAGGTGTGGGGAGCGGAGCAAATGAGAATCCCCTATATATTTTTTATGTAACATTTGTATAATCTAAGTATCTTTAAAAAAAATAAAAATCGAGTGCATGTCCACTCATTATATACTAATGAATGCACAGTCCAGTAGTGGCCAAGATTTACAGAGTTGTGGTCCCTTCTCTTGGCCTCAGGAAAAGACAATTTCCATTGTTAATCTGACCTGAATACTTTCATTTAAAACAGAGACAAAGAAAGTGTGTGTGTGTGTAGATTATTGTAGGCCAACCAGCCAATGCAGTATATTTCATCACACCCCTTCAGAAAAAAGAAAATCAAAACTCTATTTACATGTAACCTAAAAAAAAACAAAAAACTGCTGCCAAAAAATATAAAGAAGATGTTGCATAGGAATGACATAAATATTAATAGTTCTACTAACAACTAAACAACCAGCAAATACATAGCGTATCATAAGAGCGTCATCATTTTATGGATGAGAAACCAAAGCCACGCAGCTCGAAAGTGCGGAGCATGTAATTCTTACCATTCTGCCCTTGACCATCCATCTAGATGATCTCACAGGGATAATTACCTTATTATGAGGTTCACTGAGTTTTCATGGGTTGGGTGACTGGCAATTTTAAGGAAACTATCTTGTGCTGATTTTCATAGTGACAAACAGTGTTATAGCAAAACTGCAGAACAATTTTACATGCTCCAACGCTGAGAAAAATTGTGAAGATGAGTTTCTCCAGGTCATAAGACTTTTCTTTTTTCCTAGTTTTATGTACTATTTCTATGATAAGAGTAAGAGTTATTAACATGTTCAGGAGTTAGACAATGTGTTCTACAGTTGCAAGTATTAGCCTAGATAAGCAGTGATTTATGGTAAAAAAAAATACCATTACAGTGCAGATTTTATAGAAAATGGGAATATGTAGATATCACTCTTAAAAAGAGGAAGTCAGGGGGGGCTGGCTCGATAGCCCAGTGGATAGGGTGCCGGCATACCACATGGGAGGCCCCGGGTTCGGTTCCCGGGGACCTCTCTAGCGGGCAGACCGCCTTGAGAATGGCAAGCCGCCATGGGCGGGCCAGAGCCGCCATGGGCAGGGCAAAAAGCTGCCACGGACAGGGCAAAAGCCGCCACGGGCAGGGCAGGTTGCCCGCGAATGGAGCGCAGCCAGCCACCCGCGAACTGAAAGCCGGCCGTGAATGGAAGCAGAAGCCGCCCACAAGTGGGGAAAGCC
>PVKH010011575.1:0-17698 GCA_004027955.1 Chaetophractus vellerosus
TTCCCAACATGAAGGATTTCTCTCTCCCTCTTACTGAAGCTCCACTCTTCAACTCTTCCAAGGTGAGTATCTTCTTTCCTTCCCCCTCCCCCACCCAGGATACTTTAACCCATCCCTAACCATTGAAGTTTCTCTAAATTTAGAACCACAAGGCTTCAACACTACAGTCAGGAAATGCATCAAGAAACTCCTAGGAATGGTTTGGCACTTCATAAATATACTTTTATCAGATCTCCATGACAGTGGGAGGGAGTAAGATACTTCCTAATTCTTCTGTAGTTTTTGGTTGGTTAACCATATAAACACACACAAAAGCATACACAGAAACATACCCACATACACAGAAACTCTTCATAAGTACAATGGAAATTAATAATCTAAAACGACCTAAAGACAATTTCTTCTATATGTAAGAGAACCTGCATTATTTTCCCTGCCACAGTTTATGTAGAGCTGAATATTTTAACGAAGAGTAATTTGCCTTCTTTTTCTAGGTCCCAGACAATGTCCAAAGGGTTATTGGATTTTTAAAAAGTGTGATACCTTGGCAGACATCAGAAGCATCCATTGCTTGTACCTTTCCAAACTAACCTCCAGGTGTTAGAGACATGCGTACTAGAAAACAAAGAAAGGAGATTGTCCTTTTATTTAAAATATTTTCATAATTTTTCACATATTTTATTTCTTCTGCTAAAAATGCCTTTCCTAAAAGTACAAGTTGAAATGTCTTCTCCTCTATGATGCCTTCTCTTATTCCCCTGTAGAATTTGTCAATAATCTTCTTTAGTCTTTTCATAATAACCAGCATTTATCTGTACTATAAATCTTAAGCACTTTTCATTTTATTTATTCATGTCTGTCCGTCTCTCAATGTAGCCTGTGAGTTCTTGTTTGTTTCTTTGTTTTAATAATAAACTTTATTTTAAAGCATTTTAGTTTTATAGAAAAATTGCAACCAAAACTAGAGAATTCCCATGCTCTTACACATATGCATAGCTTCTTCTATTTTTAACATCTTGCATTAGTGTAGTACATTTCTTACAATTGATGAACCAATATTGATACATTTTTAGTAACTAAGGCCCATTGGTTACATTAGGTTCACTCTTTGTCTGTACAGTTATATGAGTTTTGACAAATGTATAATGTCATATATCCACCAACCCTATATCATACAGAACAGTTTCACTGCCCTAAAAATGCCCTATATTCCACATATTCATCCCTCTCTCCAACCTTCCATGAACCCATGGCAATCACTGATCTTTTCACTGTCTATATTGTTTAGCCTTTTCTAGAGTATTATATAAGAACTATGTTTTCTTCATCTTTTTCTACCAGTACTTACTTCTAGTTGGTGCTCAATACGTGCTTTGTGGATAAATGAGAGAAGGAAAAATACTCAAAATTTATATTAGTTAGTCACAGAGTAGTTAGCATAACTCAGACCTTCTGAATCCTAGGCTAATATTTTCTGCAATCATTATCTAATTTAGTCTCCAAGCAACAGTGTTTTCAAATTGCAGAGATGAAATCCAAGAGCTTTAAAGAACTTTTCAAAATCACACTGATAATGCATTTTTTTTCTGTCAGGATAGTCTAGGTTATGGTGTAGTAGTAGTATCAAAGTTTCAATGGCCTAAAATAACAATGATTTTTTTTCTTGCTCCAGTTAACAGTCCACCATGGGTTAGGGCATCCCCACTCAGACACAAAGAGCAACCACAGTCTTGCACATTACCTGTCTCGGTATCAGAGGAAAAAGAGTTTTCTGGAAGGTGCTGCCATCAATTAATTGCTCTGACCTGGAATTAATACATTTTGTTTCCCCACTCACAATTCAATGGGCAAAACTAGCCAACGGTCTCCATTCAACAACAATAAGCTCAGGAAATGTAATCCTATCATGTTCCTAGAATAAGGAAGAATTGTAGATAATATTCATTGAGCAACCACAAAAATGCAAATGGTCAAATTTAGTACAGAGGCTTACACATCGCAAATGTTTGTTAAATATAATTTTCATTTCTCTCCCAATCTGAGGTCTCCAGAATTTGGAAAAGATATATGTGGGATATATTTGAAGACAATTCAGATAAAATAAATTAAATGTGAAACTGTTCAAAGACTTATACATCTTAGCCTAAGACCAAGAGATTTCTCTTTAACCACTGAGAAAGTAGTTATAAGGAAAACCCTGGCTAGTTGTTTTCAGATCACTGAATATAGAAAAATAGGCTTAAGGCCAATGAAAAGTTAAATTGGGTGGTTTTCATAAGTGATATAAAAGCAGCAACGTAAACCAAAAAACAGAGGACATTGAAGCAGGAAAGCCTAGGTTCATCACTAATTAGCTTTTTGTCCTGGGTAAGTAACTTATTTCTTTTCTGTAGGCATATCTCTTGTGATATAAAGTAGAAAAAAATGGTATACATATTAAAGATCCTTGAAATTTTAAATTATGTAATTCATTAAATCAATATCATAATTTGGCTTAGGTCAGTTTAGGAGTAACCTATTATATTAATTTATGGTGCCAGTAACTGCTGTAGCAACTATATCTCAAATTTTCCTTGGCTTAAAATGATAGAATTTTATTTTTCACCCACATTACAATATTCCTATTAGGCAGAAGGCTTTTTTCTACATGGTGATTCAAGAACTCAAGCTTCTGCCATCTGGTGGCTTTATCATCCACTGGGATGGAAGAGGAGTGGAGAAGCCCAGCCCAGACTGCTCACCTTTTGGGAGAACTTTTCAATGGTGAGAACACCTGACCCATCTGAATGCAAGGGAATCTGGGTAATGTTGTTCCTAGCTAGAGAGTCACTTCCAGCATCAACTTCATACTGTGGATATGGAGACTTAAATTTTTGGTGAATATCTACCCTTCTCTGCCACACTTTCTTAAGTCTTTCTTGAAAGCCACATCCCTCCATTATAGATTTAACCACTCCTCTTTAAAGATTTCTTCCCCTGTACTCAAAATGCTGTTCTGGTACCCATACTACTTGGTTCATTTAAGTGGTAAACCTTCATGGGCAGAAACGACTTTTTATTCAGCTGTTTACCTCCCAGCAAATAATAGTCCAGCTCCTGGAACAAAGCAATTATTCAACAAAAAATTTTGACTAAATGGCTTTACTCAAAACCCTCACTGCCACTTCTGTGTTTTTATTTCCTAGTTATGTAAACTTGGTAAAATACCTTAATGCATAAGAGCGTTGTTATAGCATATAACCTGCAAAGATGCTGAGGCCATTAGGTAAGAATACATTTACTAAGTGTCTAGATATGAATGTGAATCCCAGGGTCTCATTCTCCACCTGAGACCACAGCTGTTTCATATGTACATAGAGAGAAAGGTTCTTTATGACATTCTGATCTTTAAGAACAGAACTTAAAATAATCTTTCATTCCTTCAGTTGATGATCATAAACCTTGGGATTTTTAAATCATAAAAGTATAAGTCATCTCAATACTTCTAGAATCATGCAATAAATCCACTGTATAATCTTTTAAAAAAAGAAACAAAGAAAAATGTGGGTGCATCCTGAAAAGCAGCAGACTTTATAGAAAGTACCTGAGATGACTTTGTCCATGAAGAGCAATAAAACGTTTTGAGAAAATTAAGTCTTGGGTCAGGTCTTATTCAGTCTCAACCAAATATGTGAATATGTAATTATATGTTTAATGAAGATCATTCATTCATTCATTTACCCAACAAACATTTATTAAGCACCAATCTAGATTATTTTGGGAAAAATCAACACATTTTCTCAAATTACCTGAATAATTGTAGCATCTCCTGTACTGGATATGCAACAAGATCCTTGGGAAGCAATTTTTAACTCTAACTTGTGGGCTTTTTCAGGATAAGAGCCCAAATCTACTCATTGTTCAAATTCCCATTAAATATTTACAGAATAAATGCAGTAAACACAATAATAAAAAATGCTCTTTTGATTTTTTTTTTCAATCCATTATCAAGGCTTCAAAGCTTTTTACCTATAAAAATGCTGAAGTTTGTCTGAGCCCTAAGATACTGGAAAACAGGGATGGTTAAAGAAATTCTGCCAGCCTCTCATGGTCTGAGAAACAGCTTATTACAAAGAAGCACACTCCTTGTTTCCCTATGACAAGGCCAGGCACAGACCCTCCAAATTCCCACCCCTTGCCTCACAAATGATTAATTGAACTACTTGTCCCACTCATCAATGGGAGGGACAAATATTGACCAATGGGAATAAAATGCTTGTTAACCAAAATTTAGGTAAGATTTCCTTCTTACCATTTCCCTAACGTCCAACAGGCCCCCCTCAGGGTAAAACACACTGGCTGGCCTCAGGGTAAAACACACTCTGATCTGACATCCAGTCATACCACCCTTTACTCCCACTTCCCCACATAGGGGTTCTTTCTAGCCTTGTTTACTCTGCACTATAAAAGAAAAGCCCTTTTGCCTAACCCTTGAGATACCTGCTCATGGTCTAAGTGGCCTCCCTTGTGCAATACTCCCCCACCTCTATTGCAATAATTGATTGACTTCTTCTTACAATAAATAATCTTTTCAAATACAGGCTCTCCTTAGCTAAGTCCATATTTGTTTTTCATTTGACATCTATTGTAAAAGAGAATTAAACCTCCAACAACCAATGTGTAAATGAACACTAAACCTCTGTCTATTGCAGTCCTAACTTTGAGTTCCTAGGGTGTGGTTTTTTTGATTCATGGAAATGAAAACATTTATTAACATTCAAGTTGAAAAAAGACAAATATTAAGAAGCAATATCAAAAAAACATCAACATCAAATAAAGGTGGTTTTACAAATAAGCGTTCCAGAGTTTGTTTTGGGGTTTGGAAAGCACAGAAATACCAGAAAGAGTTCCTTCCAGAATGTTAGCAACCGATTTTATTAAGCCAACTCTCTTCCAATAAGATTGAATATGTACTGCCATCTACTGGTGCATAGTGCAGTATCAAGCTAAAACAATTCACCCTTCTACAGAAGTATATGAATGTATTTGCTGAAAAAGTCTTGTCAAATACATAACAGATCTAACAGCAAATGCTTATGTTCTATGCCCTTAATTCATTTATTGATCCAGCAAGTTTAAATATCTTTTTGTCTCATATTTTCTCAAGAACATTCTTTAGTTGCTAAAATGTTTTTTTAACTGATCCAGGGTTAAAAACCTGGACAATTACAATCACTGCTTAATGTTGACTAGGATAATACAATTCAGTATAATACAGGGATTTGCTACACAAAGTGTACTCTGCAGAGGAGCAGTATCAGTAGCATCTGGAGGCTGGTTATAAACACAAAATCTAAGACTCTTCCCCACACCCACTTAAACAGAGCCGGTGAGATCCTGAGGTCATATGTAAGCATATGAAAGTTTAGAAAGCCCTGTACAAACATTGAATAGCATTGTATAGGCAAAAAACAATGTCAGTCAGAAAACTATAAAACAAAAACATCATCAACAACAACTAAAACACCAGCAAAGAAAGGGAAGATCTTAAGATTGTCGTCATAGTCCTAGACTCATTTTTCATTTTGCAATCTTCAGAATGGACTTTATTCCCACTATTAAAATTTCTTGAATTACTGTAAGATCAATTGAAGCAGTCTCGAAACAAATTATACTTCTGTTAAAGAAAGACAATTAAAGAACAATACCCTCAAGCTATATGTTAATATCATATATTTGTGCATATTGAGATTCATTTTTGTGTTCAGCATCATTGATGAGACATTCCATAAGATTAATTACTGAGACAGCTGTGCCGTGCCAGCAGCCTCTCAAGAATGTCAAGGGATAGTCAGAGGAGAGATATAAACTGAGGAGTAGGAGCTGAGAGTAAGGTCAACTTGGCATAGTAAATCAGATGCACATGCACACACATATATAGGCGGGGCACACACACATACACACAGAAAGTCATCCCCAATATTAAGTTGACAGGGCACAGGAGCTAAATGATAATAGATCACTGGTTCTCTAGAGATACCACAGTCATCTGAATTAAAAGCAATTTCACTTAGTGTACCAGGTATCTCTTACTTGACAAGAAACACAGACTAAGTCCTATATTCTGCTGAATAAAGGACATAGTCTCTGTTTTTTAATGTTGTATATGACATCATTTTCTTTGAAATTTTTGAGACTTTCTTCATATTTGGTAAGTAGTCAACTTTAGTAAGTTTCATGTATGCTTGAGAATGTGTATTTTCTAATTGTTGGCTTCTAGGTAGATATATATATAGAGAAAGAGATAAATAGAAGATAGATCAACTTGTTAATTATGTAGTTCATACGTTTTCTCAGTTAACTTCTAGTAAATTTATTTCTTTTCTTTGCCTTGGAAAAGAAAACCCATTATCTATTTGCTATTTATAAATTATGTATATTGTAAATATTTATTATATTATATATATATATTATATCAGGGAGGAAGAAAAACTCATTTAGAAGATTTTGAGAGTAATTTGCCATCCAGAAAAGAAAACCATAATGGTAATTTGAAAAGAAGTTGCCAACAGAAAAAAATTATTTAGACAAGGTTTAGTTTCCCTCTTCTAGAGTTCATCTTGATTATGTACTCCATAAATATCATTTTCTCTCAATATAATTTTGTTTATATTAGTATTATACATAAGCCAGACTATGTAATACTAGGTTAATAATTATTCTATATTTCAACAAAGGTACATTTTAGTACCATATATAACTCAACCCAGCTCTAGGTTGAATCTTTCAGCACCATGTAGTTCATATTTTCTCTGTCCTTGTCAATTTTTTCTCTACTTGATGTATAAATTAGTAAAAGTATATTAATATCTTCCACTAGGATGATACATTTTAGATTTTTTTCTTCTTCTAACAGCTTTTGTTTTACATATTTTAAGGCAATTTTAATAGATTGTTTATCTTTTCCTATTAAATTTATTATTTTACTATTATCTTGTGATCTTTTTCATTTTTAACAATGCTCAATAATATTTTATACTAATTTGACTACCCTAAGTTTTTTTTAGTTAAGATTTGCCTAGAAAGCATAAAATAAGATGGTAGAAAAGTTCAAATATTTGATAATCACAATAAATATAAATAGACAAAATGCAGAAGTAACAAACAAAATTTGTCATATTGAATAAAATAATTAAAGTATTTGCTATTTAAAAGAGAAAGATATAAAGTGCGTTGATATATCAGTAGATAAATGTAAATTAAAACCACAATGAGATACCACTAAATAACACAAGAGATGCAAAATTAAAAGAACTAACAATAGCAAGAGTGGTGAGTTCCAGGCACAACTTGAACTTTCTTAATTACTGTTGAGAATTGGTTCAATTACTTTGGAAAATACATTTAAGCTAACTATCTATATACCTAAGTCCCAAAATTCTGCTTCTGGGTATATGCCCATAAGATATGGTCAACAAAAGACATGTACATGAATGTTCATAGCAGCTGTATATATAATACCCCAAAATCTGGAAAGAACCCAATATCTATCAGCAGTTGAAATGGGATCACTTTCACAGCAATAAAAAAGAACAAGCTAATGATACAACAACAACATGGATGAATCTTATAAAAATAACTCTAAGGGAAAGATTTCAGACATAAGAGTGAATTTTGTATAATGCCACTGAATATGAAAATGCCATAAAAGGCAAAGTTAATCTGTGGTGATAAAAGTCAAGATAGTGTTTATCCTTGACGGGAAATACCAACTGGGAAGAGACATGAGGGAGCCCTCTCAGTTACTAGAAACATTTTGCACCTTAATCTGGCTTGTGTTTATGCAGGACATGGCACATGTGGCTCTATGTGTAAAAATTCATCAAGCTGTACAATTAAGTCTTGTACACTTTTCATATGTAAGTTATGCTTTAATAAAATAAGAATTATAAACTTCTAAGGATGTAGAAAGAAATTTGCTCCCAGGGCAACCTCACCTTCCAGCTTCACTCACCAACCTGCTTTCATCTAGTTGCAACTCATTGATAGAAGTGGAATTATTAGCCAAGGTATATGGGAAACAAACAAACAAAAAAGAGCCCAGAACCAAAGAAAGTATATTGACATTACAAGCATAAGTTAATACAAGCAAACAAAGACATCTCAGTGCCTAGACTGAGAAAGAGGGATAAAAGGGGATGGGGTTTGAATAAGACATGAACGGAAGAGGTAATATTGCATGCAGAAGTACTAGGAAGGAGAATTAGGAGAGCTGTCAAAGCAATGCTCCGCTTCAGAATCCTGGGTTCCACTAGATTTAACATAGCTTTGTTCCCATCAGTCAGTGAAGTGATGTGGGAAAGACCCTGCAAGCTTTGACAAGCACAGCACGAAATCTATGGACTCCCCTCATGTGGTAGAATTGTACAGTTAGGAAACAGCTTCCTGGAAGACCAGGTATAAACTTCCTTTCTTGAACTGCCCTGACAACTAGATAATTCCCTTCTGTGTACAGTTGGAGTCTTCCATTTTCTAGTCTCCAATATCCTTCATCTCAATGTTGCCTCTGCAATGTTCTTGAACTTTCATCTTACTTTAGTGTCCAAGATCCAGGTCTCCTTCCATAGGATATCCTTTGTGCTCTCTTTTGCGGTCAGACTGAAATCATACCTTTCACATCCACAAACAGGTCTTCTATCCATTCTTCTCTTAAGGCAGCTAGCTGTTGTTTCAGCAATCACTCATAAAATTCCGAGGAAAAAGTTCTTCCAATATTTAAAGGTCCCAAGGCATCAAGAAGTCCAAACATTCCATCATAGTATAGTTATAGGAAAAACCTTTTGCTAATCCAAATCACACAAGGGGAGACAGAGATAAAAGTTGGCATTGTATAGTCTCCTGAACTCGTCTCCTCTCACATCCCCAGTTCTGTTACCTAAATTCCAACCTCACCATCTTCTGCCTATATTATTTCAGCAACCTCCTAAAATGGGCTTCCTGCCCCAGTCTTGTCCTCCTCAAATGCATTCTCCACTTTAGACCCATAAAGATCTTTCCAAAGTACTTCTTTTTTATGTCCCTCTCCTCCTCAAATCCTTATGTTGGCTGGCGACTGCCCTCAGGAAAAGGTCTGAAGTTCTGATCATGCTTTTCAGGCCCTCATTTAAAAAGATTTCGATTCTTTGAATTCATTCTGCTCTCTCTGTCCATCAAGTCATTGCTTTTGCTGTCGTTTCTGCCTAGAATGTTCCTTCCCCATTATCCCTCAGTTCATGTGGCTAACTCAGCTGAGCCTTTAATCCTCCCTTAATAAACCTTTCCTGAATCTCCAAAGACTGGATTTGGCACTCATCACCACTACCATCAAGTGCTGTCACAGTACTAAGTATTTAACCTCTATTATAGCACTTATTACTTGATAATAATTACTGAGCATCCCTCTCTTGCCCTTACTACTCTCAAAATCCCTTCACGGCCAGGACTATATGTCATTTTGTTCACTGTTCTATTCTTAATGCCTAGCAGTGCCATCTAACACATACTAATTATTCAGCAAAGTTTTTCTGAATGCATGAATTAGTAAAATAACCAAATTATTTTTTTTAAATGTATGTTTAGTGGCTGCCAATTTTTTTTTGTGAAAATAACTGTCCCCAAACTCATTTTTATAGGATAAATTTCATCTTAATAGACTGAAATATTGCTATAAAGTTATCGTACATGAAGCAGTGCCATTATATGTAAGATAAGTTCATGTTGGACTCCAGATAGGGTAAGTTGCTGATGCTCCTGTCCCCAAAGCACCCCATTATAAGCTGGCCAGACTTAGAAGGTTTGGACGCCAAAGATGCATGACTATAACAGATGTCTCTCTCAGAGGGTGAGCCTTCCCAGCACAAGAAATCTTCCACACTTTTCTTCAGAATACAGAAAAGCTTGACACACAGGAAAAATGTGTTAAATACAACAGGTATTTGGAGATATAGTTTTTAAGTATAAAAGCAAATCTTTTGTTAATAAAATAGAGGTCTTTATTTTGCAAATCAAGCTGTGTTCACACACACAAATGTTCTCTACCCACTGGACAGGAAAAGGTGAAAATTTGAAAGGAGACAGAGAAAATACTGTAACTTAAAGGATCTTATTCCTATACCTTGCCAACCTAGAATCATGAAATTGCATAGCTCTCCAGAACACTTTAGGTCATCTTTCAAGTATGAAAAAAAGACAAGCATATTTTTGTAATATAAAGAAACACAGATATGATAACTTGGTGGATTACTGCAAAAAAAATAGTGCACATTTTGAGCGCTTCAGAGATATACAACATCATTACAAGCTAATGTGTTCCTCGTTGTAGCTATATGCCAGGACACCTATCAAAAACATGTCCAGTCAGGGGTTGACACAGTTTCAAAGCAGGGCTATTAATCTGGTGACAGCACTCCATTAAACTAACCGCAAAACACTTTGTTGGAGAAGTGAAGTATTAGAGGAGGACAGCGACCCTTGTTTACTGTCATTATTGACTAATTGCAACATGATTGCTTAGGGAGAAGCCAAATGTTTGTATCGGATAGAGAAATAACAAAGATAAAGGTATACGTTTCTGTTTGTGACTCTCCACAGTAAATAAGAAGAAATATCCTATTCTTCCATTTCAGATGGGATGGAAGGGGACAGATTTCATTCCTATAATGAAGGCAATGCATTTTCATTCTGTGAATAAACAATATTCAAATTTCTACAGTATTCCAAATAATTTATTTCCCTACAATTTATATACTAGTAAGGTTAAGTGTTTTTCCCTCAAGAAAATAGTTTCTTTGATTTGGGTTTCCATTTAGAGCTGTGACAATAACTGTCATAAAAATATTGATCTAACTAAATGTATCAAATATCTCTTATGGTTGCATTTACCAGCCTTTTAAATTAATCTGAGTCTGCTATTAGGAAAACTCATGAGATTCATTGGAATGTTCTCCCAGATGTATATTCAATTCTTGATTAGCAAAGATAGTAGAGTATAGGAAATTGCAAAGATAGCTAACTCCAGAAATCACTCCCTTGTCTAAATCTTTTCTAACAAATTTCACAAGGCAACTTCTCCTCAGGTTGAAGTGTTAATGAGCAGGAAAATGACCAAAAGATGAGTAGCAAAAGAGAAAAGAAACAGAAACAAGGAATCTGGAAAATGTTTTAACTGCATAATTAGCTCTCAGAAATACTACCTTTATGAGGCCGAGGAGGGAATATAGAACACTGTTCTGTTTAATAAAATGTCCTGGTTATCCTGCTGAGTGTAAGTAATACATACACAGAGGTGTAATATATTTTGAGGTATAAATAGAGAATAAAGGAATATACCTTAAAGGCCAGTGGAATAAAAATTTAGTTACTGTAAAAGTGGTAGGAGGCTGCATCTAGTTAGGCATTTTTTCAACCATTTAGAAAATATTTCCTGAGTACCAGCACGCCCCATACTAGGTGCTCAATAGTGGTAAGATACAGTCCCTGCCTTCATGAATTTATCAGGAAAAAAGATATTAAGTATATACTTACAACAGATTAAATAATTAGTTAAGTAAAGTCAATAAGGAAATAAAGAGTGCTATGAAAACACAAAGCAAAGATGTGACTGAGTCTGACAGGGAAGCAGTCTTTGAGGAAGTAAAATTTAAAGATCACTAGGGTCAATTCAATTTAAACATTTATGGAGTATATGCTGTGTGTAAGATACTACACCACACTGTACATACTGTTGTGTTTGTATAGTGCTACACTTTCTGGTAATAAAATGTGGACATACAAAGAAGGAATGATAAGTCACACAAATAACTCTAGTAGGAAGAAGGAAGTCTTGCCACCTAAGAGAAGTACAGTTATCCCTTTCACATTGCCACTTGCCCCATTACAGTTTCCATATATCACAGATCAGCATAAGAAATTAAATGGAAATCTTAGGGGAGTTTTGGGGAAGCCACAAATGATACATTAAGGCCAGCAGACAGCACAGAAAAAGTTTAGAAACTCAGAAATGCATAATATATATATGTAGTATACTGATAAGTTTTAGGAATATCAGAGGAGGAGAAATTACTACTGCTTCATTTTCTTGATAAGATTAAGCAAAATTGATATCAATCAGATAAGATCATCTAAATAACAGCGATATAAGGCATACCACTAAATGGTTCCCAGGACCAGTTAAGGGCAACAAAGGCTAAAGTAGTAGCTGAAAACCTGTACACAAGAATGGCTGCTTAGAGAGAGAAAGAAAGGGAGGGAGGAAGTCATAGCACATGGAGAACCAGAGCTTAGAATGAAATAAAAACAGTGGCCCCAGTGAACCCTTAGTGCTGGGCTTTCTATAGGTGTATCATAGGGCTATTAATTGGGGGATATGGAGCTTAAGTTCTACTGGATCTGAAAGCTTCCATATTATTTATCCTTATTCAATAGGCTGAAATAATATCACTCTTAGGACATATGCTTTCATTTAGGAAAAATGGTAGAAATCTGTCAGGTTTTTTATTAGACTTAATGTCAGTAGAAACTCCAAGCTCCAATGATATTACATATATAAAATTTTAAGGAATGGGTCAACTGGAAATGGGTACCCAGGCGAAGCAGTCTGATAATTTGTCAACTGAATCTACATGAACAGGTTATTACTTTTTCTTTCTCTCAAGAAGACATCTGAAACCAGTAACAACGACCATTTATTAAGCACTAACCATGTGGCAGACCCTGAGTAAAGCAGCTTATATACATTTATTTAGTTTAGCCCTCCCAGTAAATCTATGGGGATGTAGTAGTCAACTTACAAATGAGGAGGTTCATTCATTTATTGTGTTTCAATAAATAAATATATATATATATATATATATATATATAGTTTGGCAGGCACATTTTCCATATTCCTGGTATACAGCTTGGAGAGGTTTTTGTAAATTGCTAGAAGCTGCACTCAACAAGTGGTGGGCATAGGCTTTGAACCTGTGATTTTATCTACCATGTTATTATCTTCTGATCATTAATGGGATAATCTTCAAAGCTTTAATGACGTTTCACTTTTAATTAAACTCTGAATTGTAAAGACCAAGAAGAGGGGAAGAAAGAGGTCTGTTGAGGAGAAATATATTGTTCTTTTCCAAATCACATCCCTTAAAGCTACAGACAAACTTCCTTGTTTCACTGGGCATCTTCTATCCATAATCAGTTGTGCAGTGCAGTTCAGATTCTATGGAAGCTATGGTCTGCACATCTTGTTTTATCTTATTTTAAACAGGATGTTTAATGTGGCTAAATATCAAGTCAGATTAATAAACACTTTTTAAATATATATTTTAACCCATTGATCTGATTCAATAGATATTTACTGATATTGATATATTGTAGCTCCTCTTTGCACTCCCAGCAAGTAATTCTATGCCTTCTTTATTTTCTTGCCTCTGATAGAGATGATCCCATCTCCTAAATGGGTTAATCAAATATGTAAGAGCTACTAGTCTACCAGTTCAAGGATGGCAAGGCAGGGTTAAAGTAAGCCCACTGTGGTTCAAGAAACCAGAAATGAACAAAACAGAATCATCGGTATATATCCATATTTACTCACTTAATGAAGAAACAATTTGGATATTATATGGATGATGCAGTACATTGTAAAACTGACTAATCTTATCTTTAATCACTCTCAGGATTGATAGCTCCAAAGAGTTCCAACTTTTCCTTTCTCCATTTTTGGACAATTTCCTGGATTCATAGAAAAAACTTTTTCACATTATTAAGATGGAGAAAAATTTTAAAACCTACATCTCATTGTGCTGTTGTTTTTCTAATTTAAATACGCCTTCACATTTTCATTCAGAAATCACTTGAAAAGGAAGTATGCTAAGTGAAAGAAACTAGACACGAAGTAATGCATACTGTTTGACTTCATCTATACAAAACGTAAATACAAATAAATTCATAGAGACAGAAATAGATTAGCAGTTATGTATGGAAAGGGAAGGATAGAGGGATTGAGGGGTGACTACTAAGGAGTAGAGGGTTTTTCTTTCTAGAGTAATGAAAATGCTCTAATATTGCTTACAGTGATGAATGCACAACTCTGTGATTATACCAAATGCCATTGATTGTACACTTTAGATGGATTGCATGGTTTATGAATGCATTTCAATAAAATCGATTTTAACAAAAGAAAAAAAAAAGAAATCACTTGTGTTCCTGGGATAAAGCCTCTATGGAGATTTGGGCAATTATACCAAAAGCTCAAGACAAATGAGACCCCTAGAAATGGAGAGAACAACTAACTGATCAGAAGACAGGTCATTATCTTACAGATTTATTTTTAACAGTAAGAGTGTTGTGTGGGTTTTTTGTTTGTTTGTTTGTTCGCTTTTTACTGTATGAAAAATGTAATACTGTGACCTCGTGAAAATGGAAATTTCCATAGATAAGTTTACAGTTTCAAGTAGGACAAGGTCATCTGAAATATGTTCTTGAAATTGTTTTTCGCCTAGACATTTAGCTGAGGTTAAAAGCAAAGCATACCAAGTTATTTTTATGTTTATTCAAGTGCTGCCTTTTCACACTTGAATTGATACAATTTACTTCATATTGTTTCCTTGTTTTAGTTATTTTTCATAGATGGTCAATTCATTTTAAATACAGAATGCTTTCCTCTCTTCATTTTTTATTTTTTTATTTTTTGCTCATTTCCAGCTTGGGAAACTTATTACAGCTGGTATGAGACAGTAATTCAGCAATTGATGCTGCTGTTACTAACAACATTTATCAATTGCCAACTGTGTGCACAGTATGGGATTGCATTAGGCACTGAGAAAATATATGAGACAGACAAACTGCTCCTGCCCTCAATGAACATGCAATCTAATGAAACTCATACAGTAAACTCATGGAAACATAAGCTACACTAAAGAAACTCATTACAAATTATTTAAAGAGCAATTATCTCAAGTGCCAGATTGTCACAGAAAAATATCTCTGTTCTATTTCTTTGTTCAAACAATGTTCAATGGGATTCCAATGTTAATACTATTGAGAATAATAGATTTCAAAAGGGCTGTGAAGGATCCATACATATGCAATGGTTCAATAGTAGTTAAATGTTATCTAGTGCCTAATGAGTGCCAAGTTCTGGAGTTTTACATACCTTTTCCCACTTACTCCTCCCAGCAACAACCCTGTCTACCGAAAGGGGTTTTTATCCCCATTTTCTGCATGGGGAAACCAAGGCTCAGAGAGACCAATAAGTATTTAGTCAGGTCATATAGGTAATAAAGGCAAAGTTGGGATTCAAATACAAATTATTCTGATTTCGAAGTTCAGGCTTTTCCCATTTCCTGGCGCAGTTTCTTAAGACTTTTCACATGATGTATCTACTTTTCTGAATTGCCTTCTCCCTGCTCTATCTGCCTGTATCTACACTCTGGCCTCAAGGGACTATTAGCTCCTCCCATTTCCTTTGCACACTACCAAGCCCTGCAGGCTAAGAAAGGCATTTCCCAGAATGCACTCCCCGGAAGTGTGCCTGGATAGTTTGCCTTTGAAAGGAACTTCAGAGTGATTTGGAAGGTGAGAGTAAAGACAGACTCTTTTTTTTCTCACAAATGTTCAAACACTGCACCTTCTGTACTTCACTTCTGCATGTATTTACTGATTCAATTCAACAAATGTTTACTAAGTACTCATTATATATCAAGCACTGGGTGGCTTGCTGATGAGAAAATGATAAAAGGTCAGGATCTCTACTCTCAAGAACCTTGCAAGCTATGGGGAAGAAAGTAAATGGGCAAATGTATCACTGGGTGATAAAATTAATGACAGATGTAAATTGGGCCATTTACTCATCTGGGAGGGACACCAGACCTAGAAAGGAAGTGGGAAGAGTGGAGTGAGGATTAGAGAGGATTTTGTAAAGGTATTTGGGAACAGTTTCTTAATTATAACTATGGGTACACCATGACAAGTGGGTAGTAGGGGCAGAACATTCCAGCCTATGTTCAGAGTGGCTCTGTTTGACCAGAACACAGTGTAGTAAATGCCACCTGGAAAGGAGCAAGAGGAGAGGCTGGAGCAGAAAGGGAAACTAAATCTTAAAGGGCTTTAAGTTGCTTGGAATGTAACCTGAAGGCAATGAAGAGGAGTTAAGTGTTGTTTTTTTTTAAATAATTTTTATTTTTTATTTTTAAAGGAGCTTTAGATTACGTAAATGTTATATGGAAAACATAGGGGATTCCCATATACTCCACACTACCTCCTTCTACACTTTCCCTATTAGCACCTTTCATTACTGAGGTACATTTGTTACAATTGAAGAACACATATTGAAGCTTTGCTATGAACCACGGCCTATAGTTTACATTATGTTTTACACTTTGCACTGCACAATTTTTATAGGTTTTAACAAAATGTATAATGGCTGGTAGCCATCATTGTAATATCATGCAGAATGATTTCAGTGTCTCAAAAATGCCCCATGTTACACCTATTGTTACCTCTCCCTCCTCCCTCCCCTCAGAACCTCTGGTGATCATTGTCTTTATATCAATATTACTAGTTCTTCCATTACTATAATAATAATAAATCTACTTTAGTCCATAGTTGCATTCCCCCTTATGTTTGTTGATTCCTCTATCGTGAGGATTTTAGGATGGTGATGCCCAACTCTGCTTCTGATTGAGAGTGGGCTTAGATCCCATGGGGCTGATAGATGAAACTGTTTTACTTGTAGTTGAAGATACTTTCTGCTTCTTGGGTTGGGTGTTATCCATTATCATCCTCTTATTAGTTGTCCTGGGTGAGTCTGATGAGCTTGAGAGTAGGTATTGGTGGAAACTGTTAAGATTCAAGGCTCACCCAGCATATGAACAGCTGGGATATTTAAGTCTCTGGGACATATATTTAATGGATATATGCTAATTATAGGTTGAAATAAATGGGATAGAAGAACTATGTGTAGGAAAATCATAAAGGAGTCTAACTCTGATACATTGGGGGAGATGGGTTTTCATATATTCCAAGGTAAGGATGCCTATTTCCTGGGGTTGTCTGCCGGGCCTATAGCGTCTAGATGTCTCTAAAACCCCCAGGAGCACTTCTATTTGAGGCACTGTTTACTGTGGCAGACAGTGAGATCCTCCTGAGACTTGCATAAATGTAACCTCTGGAATGGCCTCCCCACTCACTTTGAAATCTCTTAGCCATAAAAACTCATTTGCATTTAATATTTGGTCTAGGTCTTTCTCCAAATGCATCATTAGTTGGCGCTTGGTATTAATCCCTCGGAGCTGGTGAGGCTCATCCCTGGGAGTCATGTTCCATGTCAGAGGGAAGGCAGTGAACATGTAGTATCTTTGGGGCATTGGAGTTGTTCTGAATAACCTTGCAATGATGGATACAGGCCATTAAACATTTTGTCAGAACCTATAAAGGTATATGGTGCAAAAGGTAAACCATAATGTAAGCCACTGATCATGGTTAGTAGCAATGTTTCAATATTTGTTCATTGACTGTTATAAATGTACCATACTCATGTAGGATGTTATTGGTAGGGGAGGTTATAGGAGCAAGAGGGAGTTAGGTATATAGGAATCCCCTGTATTTTCTAAGTGACTTTTCTGTAACCTAAAGCTTATTGGAAAATAAATTGAAAAAAAAAAACAAAAGACATTGGGGGAACATACAGAAGAAA
>PVKH010011576.1:0-17704 GCA_004027955.1 Chaetophractus vellerosus
AAAGGACAGAGCTGGGAAATTCTCTCCGAATGTTGAAATCAGTTCCCTTTTATAAGCAGTCAACTGAATGGATAACAGCGTCATCCATTCTTCATCCAATCTTGCTGATTGATGCAGATGCAATTAGCCCCAGGCTTGCTGGACCCAACAGCTGGGCACAATTACCTGGCCGAGTTGACACATTAGCCTAGCCATCACACCTAGATACATAGCAGTTGCCTAAAAGTACTTTAAAATCTCTTTGAATACCCTTCTGAATATACCCTGTTTTCTGCCACTAATCTTAAAAATACAAGTTAACACTGGTCAAAGGAGAACTGCCTACAAAACTACTTCTGTGAGAAAAAACAGCTCTTTGATAGTGGCTGCTGTCATTACCTTCACTTACAGAAACCATATCACAAAAGACCCTTAGAATATATCTCTTAAAGTGGCTCATGTTAAATATTTTGACTGCTTTTCTATAATGGATGCATAGGCTTATACCACCTCCACTCCATCCCCAAACACCTACATTAAAGTAGATTTTATTAAACTTAACATCAAAGAACAAATCAGGAGTACTAAGAATTAGTTCTGGGAGAAGTCATCCCTCTAGCATTTTTATTTTTCTTCAGAGAAGAGACTCTGGGCCAGCACCTTAAAGAGTGTGTGTATATATATATATATATATATATATGTATGTATTTAAAATGGTTGCATCTTGCATGTGGTTGAAATGTGTGAGTATAATACTTAAGATGAATGTAGGAAAAGAAGAACTATTTCTTGAGGTTAACAAGCTTTGCTTTATGCTATAATGAAGAAGACTGACACACTATGAGATGTCTCTCAGGTTTATTCCTCTCCAATTCAGAATATTTCTACTGTTTTTCCCCTTTGTGTACATCTCTGAGGAAGAATTTTCCCTTCCTATTACCTTCTCCAGGATCTTGATCCTTCTTGATCCTTTTCTATTTGTGTCTTCAATCTTCAGAACCTCTATCATTGTTGTCCATTTTTTGCAAATAAAATTCTCACCAATCCCTATTTCTTTCTTCTTCTCATCCAACAACAGCAACAATGACAAAAGCAAAAAAAAAAAAAACAAAAACAAAAAAAACTTTACCTCTCATCCCTTGCCTTATCCTTATTCTTCCCCCTCTTTCCCAAATTCTGTTAGAAGTCTATACTTGGGATTCCCACACTCTGGCTCACATCTAAGCTTAGTCCTGTGCAGGTTGGCTTTCCTCCTACCCATTCCATTAAGTCCTATTTTGCGTTTAGGAGTGTTGCTATAATTAATTCTGCTTCTTTTAGATCTCTCTGGTCTTTGTTTCTCTGTCACATTCTAGAGCTCTACCTTTCCCTTACTCAAATAGGTGCTTTACAAGATTGTATCCTTGAAAAAAAGTAGAAATACATTTTTAAAAAGCCAAGACGTTGAATCCTTAAACTTCTCATCTTCCTATATACTTTAGTTATCTCATCCACTTTCACAGCCACCACCATCTCATCAATGCAGCAGACTCCCATGTCTCCAAATCCAGTGCTAACCATTTTTTCTGAGCTACGCATTCAAATTTCCAGCTACCTATAAAGCATCTCCATATTGCATCAGTTCCTTCAACCTAGAGTCTCAACAAGAGTCCAAACCAGATCCCTTGATTTTCCTTTATGTTACTAATGGATTCAACAACTTCTCAGCCACTTAAAGCTGAAAACCTATAATGTTTTAATCTTTTTTTAAAATTTCTCTCCCAATCCAATTAGTTCCTACATCCTGTTGGTTTTCTTCCTTCAAATATCTCATGCATTCAATCCATCTTCTACAGTCCTACTGCTACTGCTCTAATTTAGGCTTTTAAAAGATCACATTAGGATTTTTAAGAGCACATTCTAATTTATATTCCTGCTTCTATTAAATAGTTTATACCTTTGTCTATCCTCTATACTTTTGACAGATCAACCTTCCTAAAATCCAATTTAAAATTTTTTGAAATAATTTCAAACTTATAAGACAGTTGCAAAAATAATATAAAACCAATAGAGAACGCCAATATACCTCCTACCCAGATACCCAGATTTACCAGCTTTTTATTATGTCACATTTGTTTGTTTCTTTCTCATCCTTTCTTCTTTTATTTTATTGAAGTATATCATCATTCACACATGAACATATAAACAATAAGTATATAGTAAAAGTTATGAACTTACAAAATAAACATGTATAACATCATACAGCAGTCCCGTACATCACCCCTCTCCACCAACACCTTACATTGTTACAAACTATGCATAACATCATCAAAATGCTACTGTTAACTATAGTCCATATCTTACATTCGATGTATTTTCCCCCTAACCCACCCTATTTTTAAATATATTTTTATTACAGAGGTTGTGAACATACAAAACTATCATGCACATGTGTAGAATTCCTATATAACACCCCTTCACCAATACACCACACCGTGGTGGAATATTTGTTACAGATTATGAGATAGTATCATCAGACTATTACCACCAACTGTGGTCCATAGCATACATTTAGTACACTTTTTCCATACCCTGCCCCCCATTATCAACACAGTACATCTTTGGCATTGATGCAAGAATATTACAGTTTTGCTTTTAACCACAGTCCATAGGTCACTCCATTTTTGTTTTTCTCATGCTTCTCCACATTCCTACCACCCTGCAGTAGTGATGTACATCCACTCTAGCTCACAGAAGGACACTCCTACATGTGTAACATCAACCACAGCTTTCATCACGTCTGAGTTCACTATGTTATTCAGTCCTTAGATTACTCTCTAGCTTTCTTTCAATTGACATTTACATCTTGGCAATTGTGAATAATGCTGCTATAAACATTTGTGTACAAATACCTGTTTAATTTCCTGCTTTCAATTCCTTGGGGTATATACTAGTAGCGACATTGCCAGGTTATATGTTAGTTCTACACTTAGCTCTCTGAGGAACCACCAGCCTTCCACAGCAGCTGCACCATTTTACATTGCCACTAGCAATGAAACAGTATTCCTTTTTCTCCACATCTTTCCCAACACTAATTTACTGTTGTTTTAATAGCAGCTATTCTAATGGGTGTGAAATGATATCACATTGTGGTTTTGATATGCATTTCCCTGATGGCTAATGATGTTGAGCTTCTTTTGATGTTCTTTCTGATGATTAGCATATCTTCTCTGGAGAGAGGTCTGTTCAAGTCTTTGCCAATATTTAAATTGGGTCATATGTCTTTCTGTTAAGTTGAAGGAATTCTTTGTATAATCTGGATAGTAAACCTTTATCAGATATGTGGCTTTCAAAGATTTTCTCCCATTTTGTAGGTTATAGTTTTTACTTTCATGATAAAATCTTTTGAGGAACATTTTAAAAAAAATTTTGATGAGGGTCCCATTTAGTTTTTCTTTTGTTGCTTGTGTTTTGGTTGTAAAGTCTAAGAAACCATTGCCTAACACAAGATCCTGAAAATACTTCCTCAATGTTCTTCTAGGAGTTTGATAGTTCTAGCTCTTATGTTGGTCTTCGAGCCATTTTGGGTTGATTTTTATATATGGTATGAGGGATAGGTCCTCTTTCTTTTTGTAAATGGTGATCCAGTTTTCCCTTCAGCATTTATGAAGAGACTATTCTTTCCCACTTGAGAGGTCTTTGCCACCTTGTCAAAAATCAGTTGGCCTTAAATGTGAGGGCTGGTTTGTGGGCTCTTAATTCTATTCCATTCGTCTATATGTCTATCCTTCTACCAGTACCATGCTATTTTGATCACTGTGGCTTTGCATTATGTTTGTGAGTCCTCCAGCTTCATTCTTCTTTTTAAAAAAGGGCTTTAATTATTTTAGGGCCCTTTACCCTTTCCATATAAATTTCATGATTGGCTTTTCCATTTCTGCAAATAAGGTTGTTGGCATTTTCATTGGGATTGCATTGAGTCTATAAATGTCTTTGGGCAGGATTGACATCTTAATGATATTTAGTCTTCCATTCCATGAACATGGAATGTCCTTCTATTTATTTAGGTCTTCTTTGATTTCTTTTAGCAATGTTTTGTAGTTTTCTGGGTAAAAGTCCATTACATCCTTGGTTAGATGTATTACTAGGTATTTAATTATTTTAGTTGTTATTATGAATCTAATTTTTTCTTGATTTCTTCTTCTGATTGTTCATTACTTGTTTATTTAAGCACTTCTGATTTTGGGGTGTTGATCTTGTATCCCACCACTTTGCTGAATCCATTTATTAGCTCCAGGAGCTTTATTGTGAAATTTTCAAGATTTTTTTGTGTATGTAGGGTCATATCACCTGCAAATAGAGAACGTTTTACTTTTTCCTTTCCAACTTGATGCCTTTTATTTGTTTTTCTTGTCTAATTGTAACTTCTAGTACAATGTTAAATAACATTGGTAACAGTGGGCATCCTTTGTCTTGTTGCTGATCTTAGAGGGAAAGCTCTCAGTCTTTCACCATTAAATAGGATGTTAGCTGTGGGCTTTTCATACATGCCCTTTATCATGTTGAGGAGGTTTCCTTCAATTCCTCTTGTTCTGCTTTTATTGAAAAGGGGTGCTGGATTTTGCCAAATGCCTTTTCTGCATCTGTTAAAATGATTATGTGGCATTTTTCCTTCTTTCTGTAAACATGGTATATTATATTAATTGATTTTCTTATGTCGAACCAACCAGTGTACAAGGGATAAATCCCACTTGATTATAGTTTATAATTCTTTTTAATGTTCTGCTGGATTCTCTTTGCTAGTATTTTGTCAAGGATTTTTGCATCTATATTCTGTACGAGGTATTGGTCTATAGTTTCCTTTTCTTGTGGTATCTTTATCTGACTTTGGTATGAGGGTGATGTTGGCCTCATAGAATGAATTAGGGAGTGTTGCCTACTCTTCATTGTTTTTCTGAAGAGTTTGAACAGAAATAGAGTTAAGTCTTATTGGAATGTTTGGAAGAATTCCTCTGTGCAGCCATCTGGTCCTTGGCTTTTCTTTGTTGGGAGGTTTTCATTTACTGATTCAATCTCTTTACTACTAACTGTTTTGCTGAGCTCTTGTATTTGTTCTTAGAGTCATTGTAGGTACATTGTGTGTTTCTGAGATTTTGTCCGTTTCATCTAGGTCATGTAATTTATTGGAGTACAGGTGTCATGGTATCCTCTTATAGTCCTTTTTATTTCAGCAGGGTTGGTAGTAATATCCCCCTTATCATATCTGTTTTTCATTATTTGTATCTTCACCTTTTTTTTGTTGTTGTTTTTCAGTCTAGCTAAAAGTTTGTCAATTTTTTATATCTTTTCAAAGACCAACTTTTGGTTTTGTTAATTTTCTCTCTCTTTTTTGTTTTGTTTTCTATTTTTATTTTTCTCTTTCTAATCTTTCTTATTTCCTTCTGCTCACGTTGATTTCTGGAATCATTCCATTGTGGTGGGAGAAGATGCATTGTTTGATTTCAACATTTTTGAATTTGAGACTTGTTTTTTGACCATATTGTCTCTTCTGTAGAATGATCCATATGCATTTGAGAAGATTGTGTGTTCTGTTTCAGTGGGTACAGTGAATATGTCTATGAGGTCTAGTTGGAGAAGTGTATTCTTGAGGTCTTGTACCTTTTTATTCATCTTCTGACTAGATGGTCTATCCTTTATTAAGAGTTGTGTGTTAAAGTTTCCTACTATTAATGTAAAACTGTCAGTTTCTCTCTTCAAATCTGTCAGTGCTTGCTTCTTATATTTTGGAGCTCTGCTATTAGGTACATAAATATTTATAATTGTTACATCTTCTTGTCCCTCATAACTGGTTCTGATTTAAAGTTTATTTTATCCAATATTAGTATAGCCACCCCAGCTCCCTTTTGGTTACTACTTGCATGGTATATATATTTTTTCCATCCTTTCACTTGCAACCTATTTGTATCATTGACTTTAAGGTAATTCTATTGCAGATAGCATATAGCTGGGTCATGCTTTTTTATTCATTCTGCCAATCTCTACCTTTTGAATGTAGAGTTTAATCCATTTGCATTTAAAATTACAACTGGTAGTATTGGACTATCTTCTGCCATTTTCAGATTTAGCCTTTGTAAGTCTTATACCTTTTTTGTCCCTCACTTCTGTTAATGTCTGCTTTTATATTTATTTGCTTTTTTGTGTTGTATGATATTGAGTCCCATCTCATTTCTATATGGAGATATTTTTCATCTATTTTCTTTGTGGTTACAATGAGGTTAAAATTTTAGCATCCCAAATATATAACATTCATATTTTATGTGGTATCAACTTAACTTCAATAGATGCACATATGCTTTTCTTATATCCTCTGTTTCCCCACCGTGTTTTTTGTACTTTTCCCACATATGTCTTTGTACATTGTATGTCCAAAAACATAGATTTATCATTACTTTTATGCATTTGCATTTTAGCACCTGTAGGACGTAAGAAGTGGAGTTACATGTCATATAATACAATTCAATAATACTGACACTTATAATTACCCAAGTGGTTACCTTTTCCTCAGGTATTTATTTCTTTATGCTGCTTTGAACCACTCTCTAGTGGCCTTTCGTTTCAGCCTGAAGAACTCATTTTAGTATTGTTTGTAGGATGGGTCTAGTGGTGATATACTCCCTCAGCTTTTATTTATTGAGACTGTCTTAATATACCCCTCATTTTTAAAAGAGTCCAGTTGGATATAAAATTCTTAGCTGGAAGTTGTTTTCCTTCATCAAAGTATTTCTTTTTTTTTAAAAGCAACTTTATTTCAACTTCAAAATATAAAATAACAGATAAAAGGCAACTTAACAAATTATGGAAACATTATTTTAAAAAATTCTGTCCAAGCACATTTATCTTATATAATCCAAAAACAAACTCAATAGTTTTTCCAGTGTTCCAAAAGATTAGTAAATGAGCACAGAGTGGTTAGATGACATGACCAAGGTCTCCTTAAGGAAAACGAAAAAATAAAAATAAAAACCAAAATAAAAAAACCTTGAACATAATCACCTTTCATAAAACTACTTTAAGTATTTCACTCCACTACCTTCTTGCCTTCATGGTTTCTGATGAAAAATTGGCACGCAATCTAATTAGAATTCCATTATGCATAACACCTTGCTTTTCTCTTGCAGCTTTCGAACTCTCCATGTCCTTTGCCTTCGATAGTATGATCTGTATATGTCAAGGTGTATTTTTCTTCATTTTTTATCCTGTTTGGAGTTCTCTGAGCTTAGTGAATTTGTATATTCACTTCTTTTGCTAGTTTGGGTAGTTCTCTCTCATAATTTCTTTGAATATTCCTTCTGCCCCTTTTTATCTTTCTTCTCTTTCTGGGACTCCCATAATGCATATATTGATACATTTGATGGTGTCCCAAATATGTCTTAGGTTATTTTTGCTTTTAATATTAATTTTTCTTTCTGCTCCTCAGCCTGACTCATTTCAAGTATCTTGTCTTCAAGTTCTCTGAGTCTTTCTTCTGCCTGCTCTTGAAAACATGAACATTTTTCATCTTAGTTATTGTGGTCTTCAACTCCAGTAGTTCTGTTTGATTCCTTTTTAAAGTTTCTATCTCTTTACTTAGACTTTTATATTTGCTCCTTTATTTTATCCCCTGTATCCTTTAGTTCTTTCTCTGTATTTTAAGACCATTTTTAAAGGTTTTGTTTGGTCTGTTCACATTTTCCTTTTCTTCAGTGGTATTTTCTGAATTTTTATCCTCTTCCTTTGGATGGGTCATCATTTTCTGTTTCTTTGCCTTGTGTTCTTTTGTTGCACACTATATATTTTCACAATTTCAAATGTTACCTCTGGGATTCATTCCATGAGATGTCTGTTTTGGGATTTGTTCCCAGCTGGTGATAAAATAGAATTTCTGGAGCTTCAGCCCTCCCTCCTACCTTGAAGATCTGCCTAAGGCAAGACCTGTTGTCCCATGTAACTGTTTCTGATTTACACATGGTTTTCCCTGTCTTTTGAAGGCTCTGTCTTTTCCTGGGCTTTTGCTTGTTAGTTGTTTTGGAGTTCCCCTGTTTTCAGAAGTTTGTCCCCTCTTTTTCCCAGGTGACAGACCTCCCTGTCCCTGGTATTTGAAGCCAGTAGCCTTTTCTACATACTGTCTCCGTCTTTAGATTTTTACATTCCTTTCATTGTCTCAAGCAGCTTTTGCCTGGAGAGCAAATTCTGGGAGGAGGAGCACCCCAGAGAGGACTTTCCTAAGTTAGTCTTTCCCAGCCACACAAGGCCAGTGACCCATGAAGGTGGCACAGACCAGCTCCAAAGTGCCCTAGGGAGGGGATCAGGAAAGGTGCCAAGAGCTCCTCCACAGCTGAGCTTTCCTAGACTGCCCAGCAAATGCAGACCTTCAGCTAACTGTCCACTCACAGTTCTGAGGAAGTGCTGTATCTTTAAATCTCCACTGCTACCACCCCTGTCCAGGGAGGGTTGAAACAATGGATGCCCTTAGAGCTGGGTCACCAGCAATTCAAATTCACTAATCAAAGCCATGATCAGTGACCAGCTATGCCCACCCCCGTTCTTGGGGAAGAGGATTTTTATGTGCCTCTTTTGTCACCAGTGGGCTAGCCAGGGACTGGAACCCACAGCGGCCTGCTGCAAGAGTAGCCAGTAAGGAATGTACACTGGTAGCCAGTGCACAGTGAGAGCAATTTACTGTTCTTTATTGTAATTTATCAGCATCTTCCTCTCACTCTTCCCTGGATACTGTACAGTGTTCTACTGGCCTCGGATTTAAAATAGTTGCTTAAGACAGGACCTAACTGTTTAATATTTCTTTTGGTGGAAGGACTGATTCTTGGAGCTCCCTCCTCTGCCATCTTCCCCAGAAATCTCCCAGCTATGTTTTCAAAAGCACTATTTACTCATTCCTAAAAATGATTGTAAATGCATCCAACTAACCTGTTGATATTTCTATTTTTAAGGTCACATTAATATGGCATTTTTCCTTGTTACCTCCTTTGTGGGCATTATGGTACTTTTGTATATAGGTTATTGTCATGTATTCCTGACACTTAATACTTTGGTGCTTGTTCTTTCTGACCATAGATACCTGTGGGATTTCATATGGTTTACCTATTGAGTCTCTAAAATGATTCAACCAGAAATGTGAAGGAAGAAGGAAATGTTATTCTCTTTTTGAAGCTTTAGCTGCCAAGGAAATATGAAAGGAGATGTAAGAAGGTTGGGTGGGGCACAGATGACTGTAAGAACAGAGTACATGTTTCCTCAGAATTCATGGTTCTAGGTATAGAAATGGTGACTGCACTTTAAAAAAAATTGGCTTTTGCAATCTGCTATTGTGGGACTGCCACACTCTTTTTGAAGGGCACCAAAAATACAGTATTTATAGAGTGAAAACTGGAAGAGATTTGAGGGCATTTATATGGTGTTTGGAAATATATAAATTCAAAAACTAAAACGTAAAATTTACAGAATATGTAACTTTTGAACCTTGATAAAATTTCAAAAAATATTGGATAAAATTGAGCTTGCTTCTGTTTAGATAGTAAATAGTAACACACAATTCCTGATTTGGGGTTTCAATGATTATTTCTTCAAAATCCTGATACATACCATTGTTAAGAAACTGTGTGCATAAGTATTTTATGGTTTTTAAAATATTTCTTCTACAATAATTTAAAGATTTTCAACAACTGAAATTATATTTTATATTATACTTTTTTTTCTTTCATTGACAAGTTTAATATTAATTGTTCTTGTGATAATATAAATTGATTTTGGAACCAGTGGGCTTTTATCACATAAAGATTTCAAATTAATGATAAATCTATAATTTGCAGAAATTGCATATATTATAAGAACAGTCAGCCTATACCAATTTTGAATGACATTAAATAGTAAATTAGCCAAAATGCAATGATAAATGCTTGGGGCCACCATCTGTAACCATGAATGTAAGAGCCCAAGTGAGGCTCTCTGCCATCCTCCCTACCCCTCCCAGTGTAGCTGCTCCTCGGGCTACATGAGTACTCCCCAGCACCTGAAACAAGAACAACTCCAGCAGCTCCATGGCCCCTTGTCCACAAAGGTAGCAGTTGGGCAACGAGCTGCTGACGTGGGTGCCTAGGTGGTAGAGCACTTCCTTGGGTTACTCACAACCTCACAGCAAAGCAGCAAATGTTATATTTTGCTTCCAGTGGGTATCTTTGAACTCTCCTTTTGTCCACTTCACTCATCTTGGTTGCCCTCCTAGGATCCTCAGATGAGGCTGCTGGTGGCCAAAGGATTCTGCTCCCCTCCTCTATCTCTGCCTTGCCACTATGAGTTGAAGGGATCACTTTCTTATGACACTCATTAATGGCACACTAGTGTGCTGAAGTATAGAGGTTGGGCCATTTTCCACTAAGAGTACATCCTCTGTAGGTAGAAATAAGAGGACTTCTAGGGAAGTTGTCTGTGAGGTCATGCCAGATCTTTTGAGAGTTTATAGAATGTTCTTAGGCTATAGAATGGAAAATTGGATTCAGTTATATTACAAAGTTGCAGGATATATATTTGAATTTCATGGCTCTTAGCAAGGATAGGCTTCATATTCTATATACTATCAATCCTATTATTTATTACTGACAGAAAAGTCCTTGTCACAATCTGGGTGCATTCCTTTCCTTATTTTTTTGAGTGATCCAGTATTTTCAGGTCTTGCTGATGAAGCCAAGGTCACCATCATTTCACACACATCTGGACACCCCCACATCTTAATATGCACACCCTCCACCCCCTACCCTAATACATCCTTCACCCTGCAGCCAGACTGATATTTTACAAGTGCATATTGGATTAAATTATAACTTACTTAAATCCTTTGTTTTCCCATTTTTCTTTGGAAAAAGACCAAAAATTCTCATCATGACTTTAAAGCTTTGTGTTTTAACATCTGTTTAACCCTCAGGCCTTAACATATTCCACTATCCCTCTGGATCTTTGCTTGGTAGCCATGGTAGCCTCTTTCAGGCCTAAGAACATGGTCTGCTTTATCCTTGCCTCCCTTCTCTCCATCCCTACTGTCCTTAATACCCATTCATCCTTCAGATCTTAGTACTTAGCAGTAGAGCCGTCTTAGAAAAATCCCAAACTAGTCAGGTTACTGTGTTTTATAATTTCATGAAATTGTATGCCTTTCCTTCAAGAAACTTCTCAGTTTATAGTTATATATTCATTGGTTTGATCATTTTTGTAATATCAGTCTCCCACACCCTCTTATAAGCTACAGAAGAGCTGGAGCTTTTTTCATTTCACTCATCAGTCTTTCACCAGAGCTGGCTCTTTGTAAGTGCCCAGAAAATAGATGATTAATGTTGTTGAATAAATGAAACTATGAGTTCATAAAACTTCCACAAAACCTGAATTATTTTATGGATAATTTGGATATTATAGAACCATCCTGGAAAAAAAATGATGCCAATAGATGCCAGTTAATGCTTATTTGAAGAACCTCAAACCTTCCTATTTTTGGTCTAGCTTTTTAATGGAAAATTGAAGCTATTGCCTGAGTAATTGAGATCACAGATTTTAAAAAGCCAGATTCCACCTTTTCAAGAGATAGTTTGTGGCCATTAGAAGCAAAAGTAACTTTTGTTCTCTATTACCTGAGTAATTATGTAAGTTATCATTTTAACATCATGTGTGTCAATGTGTGTATGTTTATTTGTTGGTTTACAAATGCCTGAATTTTACGTTGGAAATACACCATTGAGTCTGAATGTAAATAAAATATTAATAAGCACTTTTAAATTAAAATATTTAGTAAAACTATTAAATCCACATTTCCCTAATGATCTGTTCACATGTTAACATGATTATAGTCAGAGATGTGAAGAATTTGAAAAGGCTTTAAATTCAAACATATCAAGCTTAATAGCCATCTAACTTCACTGAAAGCTTACGTTGATTGTTGGCTTATGTTTCAACATCCTGTGGAGGATTTTTTCCTCCCTTTTCATTAGTGCTGGGATTTGTGTGACTCTTGGTGAAAAGAGTGATGCCTTCTGATTGCGTTGTTCAGTTGATTCTCATTGTTAACACAGTCAAGAGGAAGAAAGAATAACTCATGTTTGACTGAATTAAAGAGCAATTAAACATTAGAAGAACTATCTATTACAAAGGATTTGGCCTTAGGGCATTGGAGAGAGATATAGTTGGAGGAGGTATAACAACAAAGAAAATAGGGCATCTAGAGAACCCAGGAAATCTTTTGACAAAAGTTTTTGTATGAGAGTGGAAAGTGTTTAAGTCCTTTGAAAGCCAAAAGCAATAAAACATAACTACCTTGAGGAATGAGAGGAAGAAAAATGATAATCTTTGAATCAAGGTTAAAATAGAAAGGTATGTCCAAGTGGCTTATATGAGAGTTGAAAAACACTTGTCAGAAGTGAATAGATGTGGAAGGATGAATGGTGGAGGATCCTTTTATCAACTGAACTTTAGAACCAGCTGATTCAATGAAAGCAGTGCTTGGGCAAAGCCTGTGTTAAGTAATTTTTATTTTTTCTGAATACCTTAATGTGATAGGTATTTCTTTTGGCTAACTAGAAAATGGGGATATTTATTAGGAGTCTTCTCATTTGTCATCTCCACAATTCAGGCTCCAAACTTCTTGGAAGATGCTTTTGAGTCTTGGGGGTTTGATTAAGGATTATCAACTTTATGGGAGGTTGAAGCTTACTTCTAGGAGTTCAATAGTAGGATAAGGGAGGTACTTGTGAATAAGGGAAGTATATAAGAAGTTCAGGTAGGGATATATGATAAGGCACAATTCAAGGGAAGAAGATATATAAGTCTGATAACATCTTTGAAGATGATTTTTGTCTCAATCAGGTACAAAGTAGACTGTGGGAGCTTAAGAAGCCAGGAATTGGTGGGAAAGAAAAAAAAGTGGTATCATGCTTAGTGATACAGGAAGGGGCTACATGCTTTTCTAATAGACTGGGGCCATTTATTTGATGTAATCTGTGAAGGCTTTTAAGGAGAACATCCCGTAGTTCATTGACTTATTTAACTGACATGTATTGAGTTCTGTTATGTAAGCCAGTGTGTTGGTTACTTTCTTTTTTTTTTCTTTTAATTTTTAAACTTTATTTTATACATTTAATAATTGAAAATATATACAATTAAAAACTAAAAAGAAAACACAGTTGAATAAAAACATACATTTCTCAATTAAATGTACTGGATAATACAGATTTTTTTGACTCATACAATATTTACACAATATAGTTGGTTCATAGTAACGTAATCATCATATGTATGTTCTTATTGAATTAATATACTGCCTTATGCTCTTTCATTTAAACATCACATAACCATTTTTTAATAAATTAAAATTGTTGGCAAGTGTGGTGGTTTGAAATGTGTGTATCCTTGAAAATCATGTTCTTATAACTAATCCATTCCTGTGGGTATCAACCTATTGTAAGCAGGGCATTTTGATTAGGCTACTTCAGCTAAGGCATGACCAAGGATGAGTGTTAATCCTCTTACTAGCATCCATTATAAACAGGATGAAGAATGAGAGAGCATGTGTATATGCCACAGAAGCAAGAAGCAAGAAGCTGAAAGCAAAGAAATCTTGAAGAGAAGGTAGAGACCAGCAGATGCCACTATGTACCTTGCTATGTAGCAGAGTAGTCCAGCATTGCTGGCAGCTAGTCTTCATGAAGAAAGCATTGCCTTGATGATGACTTGATTTGGACCTTTTTCTCAGTTTCAAAACTGTAAGCTTGTAAGCTAATAAATCCCCATTGTTAAAAGAAAACCAATTTTATGGTATTTGTTTTGAACAGCTTAGCAAATTAAAATAGCAAGTAATTTTTTTTTTTTTTGATGACAGGTACTGTGACTTTTAGGTCAAGTAAATTTTATACACACACACACACATAGCACTTGATCAGCAGTTTAATCACTTGTTAATTCTTTGATTCAGCAAATATTTGTTGAACAAATGTTATGTTATAAGCCAGGAAGTGTTCTTTAAGAACATCTGGAATTCCAAAGTGAATCAGACGCTTTTTTCCATTAAAGAACGTTCAGTCTAGTGGAGAAACAAACCCATGAATAGCACTTTCAACACCATGCAGTGGAAGAAAGCACAGTGGAGAAGGGAGCACAGCAAAGGGTGCTTGTCCTGACTAGGGAGATACTTTCAGGAAGGTTTTCTATAATTGTTTTTTTTTTTTAAAGATTTATTTTTTATTTATTACTTCCTCCCCCCCCCCTTTGTGCTTGCTCTTGCTGTGTGTCCATTCTTGTGTTCCTCTCTGTCCGCTTTGTCTCCCCCCGTTGTGGCGATGCGCCGAGACCGGTCACCGTGCAGGCGGCTTTGCCCCGCTTGTGTGCAGTTTCTGCTTCCATTCACGGCCGGCTCCGCTTCAGTTCGCGGGTGGCTGGCTGTGCTCGGTTCGTGGGCGACCTGCCCTGCCCATGGCAGCTTTGCCTGTCCATGGCAGCTTTTTGCCCTGCCCACGGTGGCTCTGCCCACCCATGGTGGCTTGCCCTTCTCAAGGCGGTCTGTCCGCTAGGGGAGGTCCCCAGGAACCAAACCCTGGGCTTCCCATGTGGTATACTGGCACCCTATCCACTGGGCTATACGGCTGGCCCCTCTATAATTGTTGATGCTGAGTTGAGTCTGGAGAATGAATGAAAAGTCTTATTACATAGATAAATGGGAAGAGGGGGTAAGTAGTCAAAGTGGTATAAGGAGGAGGAAAGAAGAAAAAAGTTCTAGAAACACGAAATAAGAATCCAGTCTTTTGTACTCCAGTGTAGTATCAGTCATTTGCAGATGGCCTCCCCTTGAAAGATGTAGGTGTAACATCAGAGAGTGAGGTAACTCCTGTTGGCTAAGGGCAATTCTTTGGTGAAGAGGAGCAGCGGTCAGCCTTTAGCAGCCAACACTCTTGGAAGATGGAGGATGGACCCAGTAGCGTGGTGGGGGGTGTCTGGGTGGTGCATCAAAACAGCATCAACTGCAAGGGTGAAAGGGAGATGGGTGATAAAGATATCAAATGTTGATCACTCTGTCAAGAAGCTCCAATATGGATGTTTCCCAAGAAATATCCTTGGTTCAGTTCTCACAGCTGGCATTTCTCCCAGGAAATGTTTTTTATGCCTCATGTGCAGCTCATTACCACCTTTCGATGTACCAATAACTCCCAAACTCATATATCCAGCTAGATGTTTCCCCAAATAAATGTTTGTTGAATGAATAAATGTACTAGGAATTCTTTGGCTGAGGGAGGAAGAAAAGTACATTAAAGACAAAGAAAAAAGTTGTTCCAAGGCATGGAGAAGTGGAATAAGCTAGCACAATGATCATATCATAGTGGAAGTTCAGATCTGCTTAGGGTGATAAACAGGTGAAAATGTGTTGTTTTCATCTGATAATAATGCAAAATATAACTTTTTGTCTAAATCAAAAATTATTTTATGTTCAGCTGAAAATAGACACTCCAGGTAAGCTCCCAAGAACCCTTTCCTCCCTATCCATTTTGTTTCCAAGACAGAAAATATGAAACAATTGTCACTGAAAAGCAAGTTCCTCTTTTCCCCCCCACGCAGTAGGCTGCTGTATAGTGGGGGAGTGGGGGGTGGGGAGGGGGGTCAGTACTAGTTGAAACTGTTTGAGGGTGTCCTGCTAATTACACATGTTCATTTTTCTGTCCAGGCCCAGAGAAGGGGTTCAATGGAAGACCTGGATAAGCCTTTCCCTCAAGAAAGAAGAAGGAATCTTGAGAGAAAGGACAAAAGTACAAAAAGATTTCTCAGAAAAAAAGGAAAAGAGTACTTCAGCTTGAAAATCTTTGATGATAAGCATTCACTAGTGATAGATTACTAGAGGAAACATAGGACTTAGCTTTCAGAAACAAGTCCTCTGGAAATAGAAGGAAAACATGTTGGCTAGAAATTCCTGGTAGTGAACTGCTGCAGGCATATCATAGCATTTGCATCTTCTTAATAAGCTGTTCAATTTTGTTATATATTAAAAATTCACAAACAAGGGTGGCAAGTGTTAAGGAATTACCATTTAGTGCCTCTTATGTGTCATCCACTGTGTGAGGTATTTCATATACACGATCTCATCTGATCCTCAGACGGTGCATTAATTACTGTCTTCACATGAGGAAACCAAAGTTCACAGAGTGTCAATAACTTGCCCAAGTTCACAGTTACTCAATATCAGGTTCTTTCTTCTATATTTAAATGTAATCAAATGTACCTAAAGCAAAATATACTTCTTCATTTTTCCAGGTGTCTAGGATTTCAGGGATGAGCAGATGCTTCTTAGTTGTGATTGGTAAAGAAGAAACTTTTAACATTGGGGTAATTTGAGGACAGTGCAATGATCATATAAGCAAACTATTTTCATCACTGGACTTAAAATTCTCACTGACGTACTGTATACTTTAAAGTAAAACATAAAATTTAAATGTAAATCTATTTGGTATGACTTCAATTTTATCCTTCACCAATATCCTGTATGAAGTTCTGAGTATTTAGATTGTCACATATACTTGCTTCTTCATCCCCTTGTGAAAATCATGATGGGAACTGAAAGAAATCTTCCACATGACTCTTTTTTCTGAAGCCAGACTTCTCATTCTGTCATGGCAGTGTCTTGATGACAGAACTGTGTCTCACTGTTACCTCAGAATGGTCTCTGTTTTATACTGAAGCGAATTATTCCCAAGCTCTCTGTATCTGTCCTCTGGCTCTCACCTGTTTACATCACTTCACTTGCCATTCTGACCTTCAGGACTCAATTTTGACGTTTTCCCTTCTGTGGCCATATGATCCTCCAATTCCACACCCTAACCTTAATTCTTCCTTATGCCCTTCTTATGTATATTACTATTTGTTGTGTTTGGCACCACTGGTGGTAGTATTTAGCATTCTGATTTGTCAGGCATAAATAAGTAAAGATTTGACACTCTTGTCCCTGGTATATACAAGCTATTTTAATTGTTGTTGTTTTTCTGGTTTAGTTCCATCTTTGACTGACTGACCATTTTCTCAGAAGGCCAACTGAGCTTGCTGAGTGATAGCAGGGGTTGGTTTCCAGCACTGCTGCATGAATTGTACTTCATTGTTGTGACATTTCATAGGCCCATACTGTGCTGGTTCTACTGTATCTACTAAGATGTCTGTACATGTATTGCCCATTGGGACTGTACTCATCAATGATAATAACATAGTTCTAGATTTTTATTGTTGAATGTCCTGATAGGTCCCTTGTATGCAATAGTTATAAAAACAATACACAGAGATGTGAGGATGAGCTTAGGCAGCTTTAATGATAAAGAGCATAAAGGATGGGTACGCCATCAGGCCCTGTGCACGGGTGCACCACCAGGCCCTGCGAGCAGGTAAGCCCCACAAGCCCCTTGCACACAGGCCTCGCGAGCCACACAGCAAGATGATGACATAACAAGAGAGTGAAACAAGGGAGAGCCAAGACAAGACATGCCAAAAAACCAGGAACTAAGGTGGCACAGGTGGTAGGAAGCCTCTCTCCCACATCGGAGGTTCCGAGGATCTAATCCCAGTAAAGACAGGGGGAGAGAGATGAAAAGAGAGGGCAGGAAATGGACACAGAGAGTTGCCCAGTGAATGGACACAAAAACAGCAAAAACGGGAGGGGGGGGAGATAAAAATGGATAATAGTAAA
>PVKH010011577.1:0-17690 GCA_004027955.1 Chaetophractus vellerosus
CTGGGTTCGATTCCCGGGGACCTCTCCTAGCGGGCAGACCGCCTTGAGAATGGCAAGCCGCCATGGGCGGGCCGGAGCCGCCGTGGGCAGGGCAAGAAGCTGCCACAGACAGGGCAAGAGCCGCCACGGGCAGGGCAGGTCGCCCGCGGATGGAGCGCAGCCAGCCACCCGCGAACTGAAGCAAGCGCCAGCCGTGAACTGACGCAGAGACCGCCCACAAGCGGGGAAAGCCGCGCCTGCGCAGTGACCACTCTCGGCGCATCGCCGCAGCGGGGGGAAGGGGAGATATGTAATAAAATAAATAAATCTTTAAAAAAAGAAAAAAAAAAAAAAAGCATTGCTACTAACCAAGGTCTACAGTTTACATTATAGTTTATGCTTTGTCCCACACAATTTTGTAAGTTATGACAAACTATACAGTGTCCTGTATCTGTCACTGCAATGTCATGCAGGGAAAATCCAATGTCCCGAAAATGCTCCCATATTACACCTATTCTTCCTTCTTCCATACCTCAGAACCTCTGGTGGCCACTGCCTTTACCTTAATGATAAGTGTTTTTCCATTGCTAGAATAATAACGTCTACAGTAGAATAATAATAAGTCTACTTTAGTCCATTGTTAATTCCCCAATCTTGAGGATTTGGGGATAGTGATGCCCACTCTGCTTCTGATTGAGAGGGAGCTTAGATCCCATGGGGCAGATGGATGGAGCTATCATGCTTACAGTTGCAGACACTCTATATCTATGTTATCTTTAGCAAAGATTCTCTCGAAGACGCTCTTTGCTTTCTCCATAAAGGTGTTCCTATGAACCAAGAGAAATATCTTTGAACATGAATGTCCTAAGTCACATACAAATTGTGATCACTAAACCAAATAATCCATCAAAACTAAAAGGTACTATGAGGAATATAGTTTTCTCAAAGAAAAGTAGAGCAGATAGAGGAAAACTCTTTGAAAGTAAGAAGTCTCTGGGCCCTGTCTGTGATTACATTGTGAAGATATTTAGTCATAGCAGCCCCCTTCTCCATCAAACTGGTGGGTTCCTAAATACTTTGGAAGGGGAGATATGAGGAAGAGAAGATGCAGAGGTATAGGTGAAGGTATATAGGAATCTTTGATGGATCCTCCTTGGTTCTCTCATGTTTCTAAACACCCTGTATGGTACACCAAGAATACAATTCTCCATTCACTCTTTACCTGGGTTTAGTGATACTGTCCATCTGACTTAACCAAACCAAATGTGTAATAATGATCTTATCCAAAATTGGCTGAGTTCAAGACTCTGGGGTGCATTGTTGATGTCAGTATTTCAGGGTGGCCCCATCTTGCTACTTGGAGTCCCATTGATAGTATCCTTAATTAAATTCTCTATGAGACAAATTAAACGGTTTGATCTTGGCCTCCAACAGATCAATCTGAGTGGCCACCAGAGTAGCCAACTAGTGAAAGTTCAGCAAAAGCCAAGATAGTGTACATGGTAGGCATAACAATAGCCTTCCAAACATGTCCACATCCTAATTCCCAGAAACTGTGGATATGTTGTTACATTGCAAAGTGGAATTAAGGTAGCAGATAGAATTAAAGTTGCTAATGAGCTGATCTTAAAATAGGGAGAGATTTTCCTGGATTATCTAGTTGGGCCCAATATAATCATGAGGGTCCTTAAATATAGAAGAGGAGACACAAGAGTCGGTATTAAAGTGATGCGATTTACTCTCACTTTGAAGATGGAAAGGGGGTCACAAGCCAAGAAATGTGGATAGCCCCTAAAAGCTGGAAAAGGCAAGAAACTGGATTCTCCGTTAGGATCTCTAGAAAGTAATGTAGCCCTGCTGACACCTTGATTTGAGCCCAGCAAGACCCATTTCATAGCTCTGACTGCCAGAACTATAACAATAAATTTCCGTCATCTAAAATCACAAGTTTGTGCTTATTTGTTAGAGTAGCAATAGGAAACTTATACACTATAGAATTCAGTGTTAGAAAAGATAGTTCTTTATGGGCCCCTTGCATTCTCATACATCTTGCTGTGTGTGTCAAGAACCGAAGGCCCTATCTAATCTTTACCTGGTTCATTTCTCAGGATTGTATTTGCAGTGAGCAACCTCGAGGGATGAGATATTATATTCCTCTAGGACAAAGAGTATATTTGTTTCTCACTATTTATATAAGTGGCAGATTTCCCAAGCTCAGTACCCCTCAGATGCCACAAATACTCACTGCATGCATAGCATCCATCTGAGCCATATTGCATCACCATTGCAGCACTTGGGGGAAAGGGGAACCAATGCATACATGCAGATGCTCATGCTCTAGCTGACTTGTGAGTACTACTGTATTGGTCTCTCATCTGAGGGTTTCTGTCTTCTGCCAGCATCTCTGAAACAGTAATATGCTGAATTATGAGATTGTAAGTAGAGTAAAATCAAATACCTGGCAAGACATACTCTGGCTAATCTAATAGAATATTGAGCATTCATACTTTAATATGTAAACTCTATTCTCCAAAACACCAAAAAGTAATGGGATAGCTAAAAGTGATGGCTTAGATCATTTTTTTTTTATGAAGACAAACATTAGTTTGGCTATAGCATAATAAAATTCAATCAATTTCTTACTACTCTCAACTGTGCCCAAGGGGCAGGAAGTGAAAATGGTTAAGAGCCACTTACAAGGTCCTAATTCTGGTTCTTCTATTTATTATTTGTGTGATCTTGGTTAACTTATTTAACCCATTTGTAAAAGTGGGAATACCAGTACCTCCCTCATGAGATTGTTGAGATACTAAATGAATTAATACATATAAAGTAATTAAAAGAACCAAACACACAATAATCACTCAGTAAATTATAAATATTTATATTATTATCCACCTTTTAATGAGACTGGTCAGGACTGGTGAATATTCTAGGAGTTGTTGGGAAAGAACAATTTCCCTTTTAGTTTGAAACCCCTTTCTGTAACAATTTTTTTCAAAAGATGAATAAGTACTGGGAATAACATAAAATAATGTTTTTACAAGGATTAATTTAAGGTTGTATTTAGAATATTGAGAATCATATTTCAATAGAAGTCATTTGAGATAGATCTCAAAAGCAGAATTTATTCAAAATATCGGTCTCTGTATTTCTCTGTTACAGTTTTCAATGCACTACAATAAAAGGAATTTGCTTAACACTATAATTTAATTTACTTAAAGGGGCCATAATACTCAAACTATTTTTATAAGGAGATTTATCACCAAAGTAAATAAAATAATTATGAAGCTGATGAAATAACTACATAAGCCATTTTACAAGAGGGATATATTTTACCTTCTTTTCAATGAACGTTTAAAGCTCTCCTTCAAGCTCTTGGTAAATCTATTGATCTGTGAAACACAGTACACTCCAGGGAGGCAATTCAGTTGACGTTATATATCAAATGATGAGATGAATAATGATCATGCCATTTGGTAATTAAACGTCTTGCAAACCTCTTAACTGACTGAACGTCAAAAAAGTCAAATGAGGTCAAGCACATTGTGTTTTTCCATTCTCATATTAGTGATATATACAATAATCTTTTAAAAATATCCAGAATAAGTGGTTGTAATAAAATGATATAAAACATTTAAAAGCTAAAATATACATGGGATATCTAGCTTACTGTTATTGACTGTATATGTAATATGTCTTCTTTTTAGCATGCAGAATTGTTTTCTATTAAGTTTCTTGCTCTTAAAGTAATTACAGAAACATTTCAAGCCACTTCTTTGGATGTACAGGGGAGAAAATGTGGTAATATTAACTATTAACAGTAAGGAAGATAAAGTATAACTAAGAGAACATTGACTATATAGAAGAATAGAAGCCACCTGAATCTCAATTTATAGACTTTTCTCATGCAAATTCAATTTTAACAATATAACAATGAAGCATACTTTTAAGAAAATTTATTTTTTCTACAGTCTAACATCTAGGCCTCCCTTCACACACTTACCATCACCCAAGTGACTGATCAAAATGAGCTTAAGATATAAAATTGAGAAATTCATATTAATGAAGGACCATTAGAAGCTAGAGGGTATGTGTGTTTGTTAAAGACTACTTTCTGTGGTCATAAATACTAGGCCTTTTATACTGTAATAGCACAAATAAGCAATCTTATAGTGAAAAATTTTAAAGTAGATCCAAATACCTATTTGTAATTATACAAACTATAATGTATATATATACGTTATGTAATTATGATTACATTTAAGTCCTTCAGTCTAATATTAAGCACCATATTTATTTTAATTACTACACTTAAAAACTTACTAAACAATCAAAACTTCTTTAAGGTTATTCAATGCATTTATGATAAAATCTACAGCCCTAATATGTTTTGCTCATTCTTGAACATCAAATAGTTTGCTTTTAATGTTCTCTTTATATACCATTTAATTAAAGTTAACTTATTTTGTAAGTTATCGGTCATAAAGAACCACAAAATTTTCAAGTATAAACGAGCAATAAAGAAATTAAAAAACTTGTCCAAAAAAGATGAGATTAAAAATATTTTTTAAATTAGATTAAAAAAAAGAAGAAGAAGACACTGGGGGAATAAACAGAAGAAAAGGTCACAGTACATACAAGACAACAGTGATTAAAGACATAAAGTAAAAAAAAATTTTAATATTATATTTTTTATAATTTTTTTATTTCAAATTTTTAAAAAATTATATTTTTATTTTAAAACTACCATTATTATTTCATTTTCTTATTAATTGCATTTGGTTATTTTCTTGGCTTAATTGTTGAAGAAGTTTTGGATCACAGAAGTGTTACAACTGTGGCAGGGAAAGATGATTGGTGTGGGGTGTCAGTGATGGGGAATACATGGAAGGAGGTTCACCTGGCACATACTTATAAGGCATATGAATGTGTTCAAATTTTCATGGGTCATTGTCACAGTGAGTAGAGATCCACACAATAGCCAAAAGAATATCGAGTTCCCATCCTGGGGAGCTCTGCCACATTCTCTAATGAGACAGCAAGAATCCCCCAAGTACAGAAGCAGTGACTAGTGAAGGAGGATAGACCATTGACAGGCCCTTGATATTGATGACTATATTTATGAACCTTTACTTTTGAAATTGAAACTTAGCGTAGTATATAGGGTTCCTAAGAGGTATCTCCTGAGAGCCTCCTTGTTGCTCAAATGTGGCCTCTTTCTAAGCCAAACTCAGAATATAAATGCATTGCCTTCCCCACAGCATGAGACATCACTCCCAGGGATGAGCTTCCCTGGCACCAGGGGATTACAACCAAGCACCAACTAACAATGCAAATGGAAAAAGGTCTTGACAAAAAGGGGGGAAAGTAAAGACAAATGAGTTTATATAGCTAAGAGACTTCAAAGTGAGTCAAGAGGTCATTCCAGAGGTTATGCTTATGCACATCTCAGCAGGATCACACTGACTGTCAAAGTAGATACTACCCCAAATAGCGGTGTTCTTTAGGGCTCTGGAGACATCCAGACACTATAGTCAGGGCAGATAGCTCAGGAGTTAGGTGCCTTGCCAGTGGGCCCTACTTTGGAATTTATGCTCCCCAGTTTGACAGATTTGGACTCAGTTGTGGTTTCCCTACACGTGGCTCATCTGTCTGTCTATTTGAACCTATAATTAGTACTAGAGTTGATAGGTGTATGTCCAAGAGATGCAAATCTTTGGGCTGTCCATGTGCCAGTTGGGCCCTGAATCTCAATGGAGTTGCAACACCTACTCTCCAGTTCATTGGTCTCACCCAGGACAACTAACAAGGAGATAATGAGGGAAAATGACCATCCCAAGGAACAGAGAGAGTCTGCAACTCCAAGCAAGAGAGTCCCATCTATCTATTCCATGGGATCTAAGCCCCCTCTCAATTAGAGGCAGAGTGAGCATCACCATTCCAGAATCTTCAGGATTGGGGAATGAATGATGGACTAGAGTAGACTAGCAATGGAAGGACTTTTATCATTGATGTGTAGGCAGTGGCCTCTGGAGGTCTGAGGGGAGGGAGAGGGAAAATAGTTATAATATGGGGCCATTTCCAGGCCTTGGGAATTGTCCTGAATGACATTACAATGACAGATATGGGCCATTATATATCTTGACATAACTTACAAAACTGTGCAGGAGAGAGTATAAACTACAATGTAAACTATAATCCATGCTTAATGGCAATGCTCCAGTATGTGTTCATCAAGTATAACAAATGTACCACACTAATGAAGGATGTTGTTAATGTGGGAAAATGTGGGAGGGGAAGGGTGTGTGTCATATGGGAATCCTAAATATTTTTGTGTAACATTTATGTAATCTAAGTATCTTTTAAAAAAATAAAAAAGTATATATATATAGTTTTACACCCATTTGGATGGATGGAACTGTTCATCCTTTTGTTAGCTGTAAACCATAATGCAATTTATAGACCATGGTTACTTAAAAAATAATAGTAAAAAAAGACGAACTAGTTTCAGTTTTCTAAGGCACACAACCAATAGGAAGTGGTACACAGATTAAGGAAACAGCAGGAGTAAAATCAGTTTGTAAGAAAGATTAACAATAAAACAAGATAAAAATGATTCACAATGAAAAAATATATAAGGAAAATGATTACTAGAAGGCATGAAAATTGAATGCTACTCTGAAAGTCACTTCTTGGGTCTAATGCTTCAGTTAAAGAAGCCTTCCCCTAAAATCTGAAAATGATCTCAGGTTCACTCTCCGTTTTGAGTCGGGATTTCCTTTTAAATGTAAAAACTGTTTTGAATAAATATCTCCTATTTACCAAACGAATCTTTAAATCTGGCTAAATGTAAATATTGTTGCCTTCAATTGGACTTTCTTATATGTCTGTAAGATTTTTCACAATCACATACATTTAAAATTTTATACAGCTCAGTCTTACACTTCAAAATCATTTCAAGATCCACATTACCTGTGGAATTACTTATTTAACAATAAGTGAAATGGAGTTTTATTTCAAATATTTAAAATTATATCAGTTATCTTTTGCTGCCTAATAAATTGCAACAAACTGCAGCTTAAAGCAACATACATTTATTACCTCAATTTCTGTGAGCACAGCTAAGCTGAGTCTTCTGCTCAGGCTTTCACAAGGCTGCAATCAAAATTTCAGCCTGGAACTCCAGGTCCTCTTCCAAGCTTATATGGTTTGATAGCAGCATTCAATTCTTTGCATTCATCTCAGCTTCTAGAGGCTGCTCAGAGGTCCTTACCATGTGGTCATTTCATAGGCCCTCTTGCAATATAGCAGTTCACTTCTTCAAGTCCCTGAAGAGAATCTCTTGCTCTAGTCTACTGAGATAGTCTCAGAAGTAAGTTCTGTGGTAACTGCTCCTAGTCACCAGCATGAGAGACTTACTTCTGCTTCATATCACACCAATTGATAATGCTTACTTTCTCAAATGTTGCCATTTAGTGATGGGTGATAGGCACCCCCCGCCATTCTAATTATCTTCCATGAAATAACTAAAAAATTAGGCAGAAAGCCACGTAAAATTTATACGTATGCCAAGGACCAAAGGCCTGGAAACAGCCATTCTATGGGATGTTGACCAGTCCTAGAGAAGTAATTGAGTAATCTCAGAAGGCAAGTCCTTCTGAACAAACACTCTTAGAGGATTCCTCCAAGTTGTGCCGACAAAAGTTAGGAGATGCTATTTTACAGAATTACAAAATTCTGTAATTAAAAGAGGTTCTAGAAGTATAGTGCAAAATGTCTTTTTTAAAAATCATTTTCCAACAATAAATCTTAATCCATGCCTTAGAAAGATAAACAGACTTGTCTAAGTTCACAGATATTAGCAGAAACAAAGAACTCAGGTCTGCCAACACCTAAACCAGAGCTTTTCAGTAGGAGTCGTGCTGTTCCTTAGGAGGAGTTTTAGAATTGCGGGAGACATTTTGGTAGTTAGAATTTGGGACCTTGTTAACACGTTTGGGCAGGAGTTAGGTTTGCTAGTCATCTGGGAATATGAAGAATGCTATTGAATCTTACAAGCTTTTTTCCAAATATGCATGAAAAAAATTTGTGGCTAGACCTAATCTTAATTTACATGTAAAATTCCAAGTTGTTTTTCATGTTTGTAATATACACTGAATTTGCCAAAAGTTCAATGATTTTATTTTTTTTAGAACTTTTCAATTTTCACCACTCTGAAAAACTGCATCAATGATGGCTCTATTTTCAGCTGTCATTCATGGTTATTCTACAAATGGGGCACTTATATGGCTATTTGATGAAAGTTTCCAATTTAGTCATACCCAGTCATTTACATTTTATATTATTTTGATTTTTGAACTTATATGTATTACAAGTATCTAAATATATATCTAAGAAATTTCATTTCATGATAGGGGGATTTACAAAAGATTTGTTATGAAAGTGGGCTTGTGTCTCATGGGGTTAAGAAGTACTTGGCCTAGTCCCTCATCACTCTTAGGATTAAATTTTAATTAACTTACACATTGGAAAGGAATTTTTTTCAGGCTTCATAAGTGACCAATCTAAAAGATAAGCCACTTAGCAGCTAACATTTAAATGTTTTAAAATATGTAGTTATTAGAAAAAAACACACTAAATGGGTGAAAATTCCAATTTCTAAGGACACTTAAAATGTGATCCACAACATTATTGTCCTTATAGGTGTTAAAATCCTGAGCAGAAAAACAGACAAGGATATTTTAAATCTTTATTATTAGGAATGCTTGAGCAATGGGATATCTGGTTAACTGCATATAGAAGTAAATTATGTATTAAACAGCGAATTATAACTTCTTGAGTGTTTGAGAGTTTCTTTGGTTCTATTTTAATATTTTCCTTATTTTAGGAAAAAAACACATTTTCAATAAACAAAATTTTAGTCACATATAAAGCATAAATTAGAAAATGAAAGTCTTATAACTCTATTCCTCAGAATTAACCAATGTTAATATTTTGGTATGTATATTTCTAGTAGTTTTCCTTTGAAGAAAAATGCTTTAAGCAAAATTTATACATTTTTAAAATAATCTTTTTTAATCTGCAATATTCACTTACCTAAATATTATCTTATTCCATTGTTTGGATATACTGTAATTTATTTAGCCAATTTCCTTTACTGGCATTATTTAAGTTAATTTCCCCATCTATGATATGAGGAAACATAAGAATCTCTCTATATAATTGCCTTATTTATAGTGGGACAATAAGAAGTTGAGCATGAAGTTTATCTGTGTGTGCGGGTATGTGAATGTTTGTGGGATATAGGTGCTGGTAGAATCAGAATAGGTCATCTGTATTAAGAAACCTCAGAAATGTTTGTGCCAAACTAAATAAAATTGTAAAGGACGACTATGTCACCCTTCTATTTTTATAAATTCTTTTCAGAAGACAAAAGGCACACAAACCACTCCTCTATTCCTTTAATAGCGTTTCTGAACTTTTGGGAGATAAACTCTCAGGCCTGTTTCTCCCTTTAAGCTCCTCAAGTCCTTACCTTGGGCATTATACAAGTAGAGAACCTTGTAAGGTAAAATCTGGTTAGGGTCCAACTTCCTCAAATTATGATTAAAATGAGTATATTAGTTAGAAAATCCATAGCCTCAAGTAACAAAAAAATCTAAATAAAAAAGGATTAAATAGAAAACAAAATTACTATCTCACTTAGGCAAGACATAGGAGGGGTTCCAGGCATCATAAATAAATTAATTAATGAAATTTATTTAAACATTATTTAATATTTATTAGTTTAAGAATAAAATATGACTAAACCATTTATTCTAAAGAGAACTAGATTATCATCATTGGCTTAATCTAGTCAGGATCCATCCCCTGGAGCTGGGCATATGGTCAGTTTCCCCTGATGTATAGGCTATATGAAGTAATGAAGTATATCTCAACGTCACAACATCAGGGTTCTATTAGTATCAAAAAAAAAAGAAAAAGAAAGGAAGGAAGGAAGGGAGGGAGGGAGGGAGAAAGGAAGGAAAGAAGGAAGAAAGAAAGAATGGATGTTAAAAGACAACCATCAGTATCTGCTTCAAGTTGGGTGACCATACCTCTTCACCCAATTCAGTCTCAATATATACCTATTGTCTGCGGTAAATATTAACAGAATCCTTTTTACTCTCAAAAGTGTCTTGGATAATATAAAATATGGTCACCCAACAATAAAGTGTATATTTTTAAGATTTCAGAATTATGTTTGAGTGTATGTTTCTTATAATTATATAAGAAAATTGCTAAACCTGTATTAAAAATTAAAACAGGGTTTCTGAATGCATTGTTAGCCTAGTAAAATAAACTTTAAACCAATTATGAAGGAATGCCTTTTAAATGATTGAAATCCTAATTATTAATCATTTTTACTAATTCCTTAAACAGATTTCATGTATACTTACTTATACTAATATTTTGATAACCTTAGTCCATTTTTTCTCTTTATTTGAAAGAAGAAAAGTAGTTTATTTTAAAATATATATTCTAATTCATGAGTTAACTCATTTAGATTATGTGAATTTCCAAACATTTAATATCAGTCATAAACTATACCATCAGCCTCTTTAAACTGAAATATATTCTGTTTTCTGTGTCACAAGGGGAATCACATGAGAAGATTTGTCATCAAGGGTTCTGGACAATAGAGCAGTGGAGAGCTTTGAATCCAGATTGCCTTAGTTCAAATCTTAATTTGGCCACGTTAACTGTGTAACAATGGGCAAATTACTTAACACTTCTGGGCCTCAGCTCCTTCATCTGTAAAATGGGCATGGTAATGGTCTCTAACTTATAGTTATCTGACTAATTGGTTGGGAGGAGTAAATGAGTTAACACAGGTGAATCACCTAGGCAAGTATCTGGTACTAAATAAGTGTCAGGAAATAAGATTATTATTATTAATGCATAGAGCCCAGGATGCTTTCTGAGGGACTAGACAGTAATGACAAAAGAGAACACATTCCCAAAACTAATAATGTGAAAAAAGCAGTAAAGTTTCCCACAAAGTAGAACTGAGTGTGAGGGCAAAGCAGGAACGAAGGGTGGCCACAGATAAGGTAAAGTAAAGACAAGTCAAGGATGAGTTCAGGAACTGACCTACTAAATGCAGCTCTTCTGTTACAAGTTCCTCTTATGTTATTTGGCAAGTGCTAAAAGTCTGGGATATATTGTTAAAGGGGCTAAACTTCATCAGAGTCTCAGTGTAATGCCTTCCTCATTTCAAGGAAACTTTTCTTAACACATGACTTCCTAAGGGTAAGTCCTCACTCAAAAACCATGATCATTAAGGAAATAAATATTTGGAGTCCAGAGTCAACAACATGTATTTCTGGATAGAAGAAAGGACTTTAACATAAACTGATTAATCAGAGAGGAATACGTGCAAAATATAAAGATGAAAAGAAATATACAATACAAGGGCACTAGAACACTAATATAAAACTATTTAATAAATATTAAGTAATTAATCACACTTTCAGCTCCACAAGATGAAGAAAAACAAAAATGTGATAGCAGCCTCTCTTTTAGTTCACTACCAGGAGAACATGAATATGCTTATTTTTATTCACCCTGGCATGCTGTTGGAGACACACTGAACCCTGAGACTGAATGAACTCTATTGAGAAAAATTGGTCAAATTAAAGGTCAAGAACTAAAGCAGTGCTTAATTGATAACATTACTTAAACGGGGAAAAACAGGGTCACTGATTTCTGTAAGATGACTCATTGTTTAAATGAGAATGTAATGTGTGTTTTGCATCTAATTGAAGACGCAGATTTAGCTGAAATTATTGTGACATAAATAGTTAATAGTTGTGAGAACTGATGGACAATTAGCAAACTAGAGAACAGAAAACTATATAGTTAATTGATACAACTAAAAAGTAGTTATAAATTGTTACCTGTGAAAGTACTTAAACAAATATATGAAATGTATTAACAAATTTTAAAAATATTACTGTGCACATTTGAGGCATAAGAACTGAAATTATCTAGAATTTGGAGACACTACAAGAGAATTAGAGGAGAAAGTACTAATGTGACAGATTCTTTATAAGGTTGAAAAGAAACCCTGACTTTAGCAAGATCAGAAACGTCTAACAAAATTCTTCTATTGTTTTCTTCTATAAATATTTACTTTTAATCTTATCCAGGTAATCAAATAAGACATCTTCATTTCTATGTACTAGACTTTAAAAACGCCTTCATGCAAGTGCTCAGATCTTTGTATATGACAAATTAAATGTCAAAAATATATGTATTATTATGGTATTATAAGCTATTGTCATTATAATTTCTTGGGATTCAAGATGCTAAGGTCAGTCTAGCTTTTCATTTTTATCTTCCAAGATATTATTTCAGAAGATAATATACACAACCTATATATTTTGTGATTAAATTTATATAATCCTAATAGTTTTATTATGGCAAAGAAAATGAACTTTATGGGACACGTTCCAAAAAGGGTTGCTTTCACATATATATATATATATATATACTCTTGATTAATGCATAAAACCCTCAAGATTACTAGCACCTTTTAGTAGGCTAAGGTTATTTTCCAACGTTAAGAGTCTAGAGTGCACTCTGGCAAATCCATTCATTTGTGTTGTTTATTAAATCCTCTGAGCCTACTGATCCATGTATTTAAGCGTCAGAAGAAGAGAAAGAAGCAAATCATCACAATATTGCAGTCTCAAAAGTTTTCATCCATATTACTCTCTTTGAGGGCACCCATTGTTTAAAACCAAAAATAACATGACAATTAACAATTATATTTACATTGACTTATACTAATAAAATGAATATTTTAGGTCCAATATAACAAGAATATCTATCCCTTGATATACTGAACATTAAGAGTATTCACATCTGTTTCACTCTTTGCCTTCTTCATGGGCTTAAATCTGCCAAATTATTCCATTTGATTTCAGAGAATTCTCATATGGCAATCTATTTTATTTACTTTATCTTCAATAAAATGGTTCAGTGAGCATTAGCAACTCTGAGACACAAGTTTCAATCAGTCTTCAGGCAAAGGCGTCAATTTATATTAGACCTACTGCGCTGTTAGTTGTAGCTAGAAAGTTGGAATAAGGCAGAGCAACAGTAAAATGTGAGCTAGGCCTAATAAAGCCACAGGGAAGAGAAAGAAAGCTTTCCCCAGGCTCTCACATGCATCACTTACATATTACCAGGTACCAAGTTCAGCATATGAAGAGCTTCTTAATGGGCTGACAGCTAAAAGAAGGCTTCAGACTCTAACTTTATTTTACATGACACCTACAGTAATAGTTCTCTGTTCTTTAGCAGACAACTGTAAAAACCTGAATTGCCAATAGTTAAATATAAGTTTTCATGTTCACTCCTTGGATATCATATCGGAAAAAAAAAAAACTAAAAACATTCAAGCTGCATAGCATGTCTTCTATAACATGGTCATACAATTACTGATATAACAGTAGTTTCAAAGGACCTTTCCTTACAAATTTGTATGACATTTTAAATATAGCTTCTGTATTAGATTTTAACCACAAAACAATCAGTAAGTTTGAGCAACAACTCATTTTGGAAAATGATATCATTAAAGACTAATTCCAAGAAATATAGGGCAGTACTGTTAGATGCTGTGAAAATGTCTCCCAAAGCACAAACTTTGTAATAAATGATGCTGGTTCATATTTGATATGGGCTGTAAAAAGCAGATTATTGTAATGGTGCTCTTCCCAGCAAATAAGACCATTAAAAATGTACTTAATGCTCAGTTGAATTGAAAAGCAGTCCAGTTAAATCTACATTTTTCTATTTTGTATAATGGTATAAAAAATTTTTACTAGTGGATAGCTCCTAGCCATAAATTTAAAATTATTAATGTTATCTCCCTTTTTCGATAAGAACATGTTTCCATTTTCTTTTTCTATTTTTTAATATGAAGCTGTACTTTTGCTTATGTTCTTTCATCACAGTATAATCAAGAGGAATGATATTTGGAATAGATTGTTTTGGATTTATTTAAAAAAATGTGGCTTTATTACTTGGTGATTCATACTTCTGAACTCACTTTCCTAGAGATCAAATGTAGTACTTTTCTAGTGACTCCACACTCAACATAACACTCAAATATGTGTACATACATCTAAATACTTCCATGTAACTCGATTCTTTGCAACTCTATAAGGACAATAAAGGAGGACAACATGATAGGTAATAGGATAGTGTCTTCAAGTCCTGATCCTATAAAGGTAAGAATATAACAAAGAACAGTGCCCAGACTAGTACCCAGATCTACCCTGCCCTGTGAAAGCGTGGCTCTCTAACATCGATGTGATCAATGAGTGAGAGATTCAATATGACCTCTATGTGTTATCAGTATTTCAGGTGAAATCCAAACACTTCATGTTTTCTTCTCACTTGAATCACTAGCTTTTAAATAGTTCTGTCTAGCTCTTCCATTACATTTGTTTCAGAGACCATATGTTAGATATATTATTAATCTTTGTATTCCTCACCAAGCCAATGAAAATGCTGATATTTGTGAAATTATTTTAGGCTTAAATTATTATATAATGTATTAATTATCTATTGTTGTATAACAAATTACCTGAATACAGCATCTTTAGAACAACAAACATTTTTTATCTTACACATTTTCTGAGGATCGGGAATCTGGGTAGTTTAGGTGCAGGATCTCTCAAGAATTTGCAGGTTGTTTGACGGAGAAAGAGACCAAGACTGAAGGAGGGGGTGGGGGTAGAGAGAGAACACCCAAAACAAATTCTCAGTATCTTGAATAACCTGACATACAATCACATACAATCACTTGTGTTATATTCTATTGGCCACACAGACCAACCCTGGTAAAAGTTGGAAGGAGACAACACAAGGGTATAAAAAACAGGAGACATATATTATTAGGGGTCATCTTAGACGTTGTCTACAACAGTCTACCCTCTGGACTCCAATGATTCATGTCCTTCCCACATACAATCAATTCCAAATGTGTAAGCTGTAATGGATTCTTACATGTAATTCAAGAGTTGTTTGGGGGATATATCTCAATTTACTGAGTCATTGTAAGAGTTAATAACTCAAGAAGAATACCTTTGGGGGGCCGGCTGGATAGCCCAGTAGATAGGGTGCCGGCATACCACATGGGAGGCCCCGGGTTCGGTTCCCAGGGACCTCTCCTAGCGGGCAGACTGCCTTGAGAATGGCAAGCCGCCATGGGCGGGCCAGAGCCGCTGTGGGCAGGGCAAAAAGCTGCCATGGACAGGGCAAAAGCCACCACGGGCAGGGCAGCCACCCGTGAACTGAGAGCTGGCCATGAATGGAAGCAGAAGCAGCCCACAAGCGGGGAAAGCCGCGCCTGCGCAGTGACCAGTCTCGGCGCATCACCGCAGCAGGGGGGAGGGGAGATATGTAATAAAATAAATAAATCTTTAAAAAAAGAAAAAGAAGAATACCTTTGAAATAACTCCAAAACTGAATACTGACTGAGAAACCACTGTTCTAATTCAATATTATATATTTAACAAACATTTTTTATGGTCTTGTGTGCAAGGCTTCAGGTAATACAGGGATGAAGAACCTACATTCCCTGATCTCCACAGCTGGCAGAGGGAATGAGAAAAATGCTCATATATCTATAACACCAGTCTGTGTATCACAGGGCATGGGAATATGCAGGTAAAGTGCCCAAACTGGCTAAGAAGGAGGGAAGAATCAGGAAAAGTATAATGAAAGTTCTATTAGTTACCCAAAGGGGTGCTAATGCAAAATACCAGAAATCTGTTGGCTTTTCTAAAGGGGATTTATTGGGGGTAGAAGCTTACAGTTACCAGGCCATAAAGCGTATGTTAATTCCCTCACCAAAGTTCGTGGCCACATGTTGGAGCAAGATGGCTGCCAACATCTGCAAGGATTCAGGCTTCCTCTTCCTCTTATGGTCCATGGTCCCAGCTTCTTCCAATATCAACTGTAGGCTGGGATAAGTATCATCTCTCCCAGGGCTCGTTTCTCTCTGGGCTCAATTGCTCTGCTCACTTCACAAGGCCAGCTGTAAACTACCAGGTATATGGCTTGTCTCTCTTCCCAGGGCCTCTGCCATGTCTAATGGAGTCTTCTCTCTTTCCTCATGTATCTGCTTTTCTGTGTTCTTCTGTGTGTTTACTTTCAGGGGCTCTAGCCCAAATCTTCTACTTTCTCTTCTGTCATGTCATTTTCTCTGTGAGTCCCCACCCACCAAGGGGGCTGGGACTCAACAGCCTACTGATGTGGCTCAATCAAAGCTTTAATGATTATTTAATCTAGTAAAAGTGAAATCTCTGAATCTAATCCAATCTAATATGCCCAGAGGAACAGATCAGTTCACAAATATAATCCAATATCTATTTTTTGAATTCATTAAAATATCAAACTGCTACAAACGTAACAGTGGTTGAAATGCATTTTAAGGAGGTGGGGAAAGGGAATGAAAGAAAAGGATGCCCATTGTTCAAGATGTGGGCAAGTGTAAGGCATGTAGTACAGGGTATGCGAGCATAGTAATCAGCAGAAAAGGCTGGACATCTGGATTTTGTCAGATTCTGAAGAGTATTAAATGCCTGTTTGGATTTAGCCTGGTGGTTGGCTAGCCTGGAATTTTAGGCAGGAGGAATGGCCTGATGGGAGTTATACTGCAGACATAAATATCTTAGAATAAAATTTTACACTTGGTGACAATATTAAGTTTTTATTGACTATAACAATTATAAAAAAAAATTTACATGAAGTTTTAATTAATAAGTTTAACTTGTTGTGGCAGATAGACCCTAGGAAGATCCCGATGTACATGCCATTTATAATTCCTCCCCCTTAAATGTGGTCAGAACCTATAACTTGCTTCTAACCAATAGAAAATGCACAGGTTATGACACTCCTTGGTTATGCTAATACACACATATTTAAAATATATATACATATGTACATACATATGGCTCCATCTTGCTAGCAGGCACTGGAGACTTCTGCTAGCTTTGAATAAGCAAGATACTGTGAGGTGTCAACTGTGTATGGAGAGAGCCACATGCAAAGGAACTGTGGGAAGTCACTAGAAACCAAGGGCTGAAGTCCTACAATGCAATGAACTGAATTCAGCCAACAACCAGTAAGCCTGGAAAAGGACCCTGAACTCCAGATGAGAAGGCAGCCAGCATTTTGATTAGTTTTCTAAGACCCTGAGCAGAAGATCCAGAGAAGTCATGCTTGGACTCCTGACCCACAGAAACTGTGAGTTAGAACATGTGTGTTTTTTTTTTTAAAGATTTATTTATTATTTATTACATATCCCCCCCCCCTTTCTGCTTGCTCTTGCTGTGTGTCCATTCTTCTGTGTTTCTCTATGTCTGCTTCTTGTCTCCCCCCGTCCCCGCGGCGACGCGCCGAGTCGGCCCTCCACGGCGGTGGCTCGTTCGTTCCAGGGTGGCTCCATTCCGTTTCCACGGGGGGCTCCGCTCCATGTTTTGCGGGCAGCACTCCTCCATGTTTTTGCGGGCTGCCGGCTTCCGCTTTCGCGGGCAGCAGCTCCGCATTTCACGGGTGACCTTGCCATGCCCGTGGGGGCTCAGCCCTGCCCGTGGCGGCTTTTTGCCTTGTCCACGGCGGCTCTGCCCCGCCCACGGCGGCTTGCCTTT
>PVKH010011578.1:0-17688 GCA_004027955.1 Chaetophractus vellerosus
TATATGACAACAAATGCCAGGTAATAAAAGAAAAATATAAATGAATTGAATTTCCTCAAATTTACAACTGTTGTGATTCAAAGGACAACATTAAGTAAATGAAAGACCCACACAATAGAAGAAAATATTCAAAATCATATATTTTATAAGAGACTTGTCTCCAGTATAAATAAAGAATCTATAAAACTTAACAATAAAAAGACAAATAACATAAAATGGGCAAAGAATTTTAATAGACCTTATTCCCAAGAACATATAAAAACAGCCAAAAGCTCATAGCAGTGGTTCAACATCATTAGTCATCAGGAAATTAACTTAAACCCACAATAGGAAAGCCCTTTACAACCACTAACATGGCTGAAATAAAGATGACAAATGTTGACAAGGATGTGAAGAAATTGAAACCTTCATATATGCCTGGTAGGATTGTAAAATGGTACAGCCACATAGGAAAACACTTTGGTAGCTCCCCAAAATGTTAAAGATAATGTTACTACAGGATCCAGGAATTATACCTGTAGGAGTACACCCAAGGAATTTGAAAATCCATTTACATTCAAAAATATGCACAGGAATGTTCATAGCAGCATAATTCATCACAGTCCAGAAGTGGAAACAAACCAAATATTCATTAACTAATGAACAGATAAACAAAATATGGTATATCACTACAATGGAATATCACTGAGACATAGAAGGAATGAAGTGATGATGTATGCTACAACATTGAAAAACATTGAAATAATCAGACTGCATGAAGAGGTCAGACACAAAGGCTACATATTGTGTGATTTCATTTATACTAAATGAGAAAATAGGAAAATCCATAGAAACAAAAAGCAGGGAATGGGGTGGCTGGAGGAATGAGGTGTGACTGCTCATGGGTATGTTGTTTCTTTTGGGAGTGATGAAATGTAAAGCTAGATAATGCTTATGACTGTACAACTCTGTGAATATACTAAAATCATTGAACTCTACTTTAAAATAGTCAATTTTATATTAAGTGAATTATTATATTTTAACAAAACATTTTTAAAAATTTAACAGAAATTTAGTATAAAAGGTATATAGGAGTAAAATACACATATGAAAACATACTGAATATCATTAGTCATTAGGGAAATGCGAATTCACACCACTGTGAGATACTAGTGCACCTTACTTGAATAACTAAAGTTTAAAAAACTGATCATGCTAAGGGTTGATATCGATATGGAGCAAGTGGTAGGGAACACTTTACAATGCCAGCCCTGATGTTGGGACTGTAAAGTGCTAAAGGCATTCTGGAAAACAGTTGGGCAGATTCTTAAAAAGTTCAACATACACCTTCTTTATGACCAACCATTCCACTCCACTCCAAGGTATTTACCCAAGAAAAATGAAAGCACATGCCCATTCAAATCCCATACACAAGTGTTGATAGTGGCTTCATTTGTGATAGCTGCACACTGGAAACACCACAGGTCTCCCAGCATTGGAATACTATTCAGCAGTAAAAAGGGATAAACTATGGATACACATAATGGGGAAAAAATAAAATAAGCATGCTCAGTGAAAGAACCAACACAAAGTAGTGCCATATTTTATGAGTGCATTTCCTTAAAATTTACATAAAAACTAAACTATACTGACAGAAAATTTAACAGCAGTCAACTGGGAACAGGAGGGTATGGGAAGAAGAGGGTCTGGGGGATTACAAAGATGCATAGAGACACTTTTCAGGATGATGGATATGTTCTTTCTTTTGGCTGTAGCAATATTTTCACAGTAGTTTACATATTTCAAAACTTATGAAATTTTACATTTCACTTATGTGAAGTTGATTGTATGTCAACTTTCTTGAGATAACACTGTTGAGAAAAATAAGTAAATGAATTAAATAACCTGGCACCTGTTGTTGCCATACTGTCTCCAAGGACACTCTCCCGAAGGCAGCGTTTGTAAATTGCTTTTGCCAAAAAAATTACTCCAAAGATTCATTGCTGACTTTGAATGTAGGTCACCAAGGACCATTTGTTTATTCATTTATTTTCAGATCCTGCCAACTAAATAAGAAAAAGGAAAAGTCAAGGCGGATGTCATTCAAACATCAGTCCAGGTCCTGAGATGTGAAATACCATCTTGTTCAAAAGAGGAGCTTCCAGCATTTCACTACAATTAAAATATTTTTTCTTTTTATGTTTTGAAATTTATAAGAGAATATTTCCTAGGTTTATAATGGTAAAATATATCATGAGAAAGTACAATTTTTCGGAGACAACTATCTCAGAGAAATATATGTTATTTAGAGAACCTGTGAGTGGCAGCGTGGAAACATGAGCAAAAGTGAAGAGAAGTTCAAATGAAAATCTTCTCCTCACCTACCATTTTCAACTAAGTAATTTAAGAATTAGTGTATTCAAACAATTTGCAGAAGTTTTGATTGACTGAGAGAAAAGTAATTAAATTTGCAACATTATTGTTTTCCTTTGTAAATCCCTGGCACATTTTTCTCTTGGAAAAACAATGTGTGCTTTTGTGAAGCCTTCAGAAATATATATGAAATGTCATAATATAAAGAGGTGGAACTTAATGGAATCCTAATATGATAAATATCAGAAGTGACATCAGGTATATTATCAACCTCACATTGGAAAATAAAAGCGCTAATTGTGTGTGTGTGTGTGTGTGAGTGTGTGAGTGTGTGTGTGTCTTCATCCCTCATAAAGAGTGATTGTGGTAGTGTGATTCACTAGAAATCCCTGCCTCCTTTCAAATATTGCCTCAAAAGAGAAAATAAGCAGAAATCAGTCAATTTATATTGGTGTCGATTAGTTTATTGGAATCTGTCTTGAAATACTGTGTAATATCTTGTGAGGAAAAGATATATATGTTTTTGAGCGTTGAGTAATGCCCATAGTGTGTTGAGCTGAGTAAGGTTATGCAGTAACGTGAATATTGCCTTAGAGATGAAAAAGAATGAAAGGAGAATGAGTAGAATTTAATAATCATTTTTCACTGCCTCTCAATTTAATCTAATATATATGTCAAATGTGTCCTTAAATTCCCTAGGAGAGTTCTAGATTTCAGACAAACCATGAAACTAGTCAGTGCTCCTTCTACATATGGATGAATGCAGCCCTTTGTGTTTAAAAGAATGAATTGGGAAAAAGTCAGATGTAGTTCTTCGATTAAATTACTGTAAATAAATAATGAAACAGGTGTTTCAAGGGGGAAATTCTTATTGTTTGTAGCATTACATGCATTGAGAAAGTGATTGTAAATGGAAAACATTCAAGTTTTTCACTATAAAAATTAAATTTTGATGCCTGAGAAATTTAATGTGAAGCAGCTTTTGATATAAACTCCTCACCATAAAACTCATGAACTCTGTTGAGGAGGCAAACATGACATTAAAGGAAATAAAATAATTTATCTGAAAGATCAGTGAAAGAAGAAAATGCTGGTCTAAACTTTTTCAACAGTAAAGATAAACAAATATGCAGAAAACTTGCTCATAGCACAAGGTGACTTAATTGATAAATAATAGGTCTTCTTTAGAAGAAAAATAAAATAAAAATTTCCAGTAAGAATCAGATATACAGCAAATTTAGCATCAGAACGGTATGAATTTATGTTCAATCAGAGGAAGAAATAGCTTTGTCTGTGTCTGGTAAATTTGGGATATATAAATTTGTTCAAAAAATATTATTTAGACAATGACCATATATCAGGAACTATGTTAGTCACTATGGCTATCACAGTGAGAAAGACGCAGAACTTCAACTTTAAAAACATATTCTCAGGCAAAGCACTAAGGTAGGAGCAAGTGTTCTTTGCTATGGATGCACAGGAGTGGGTCTGTGGAGTAAGACAGCTAAAAGAATTTCAGCAAATTCCTGAGAGGAAGTGATGTTTCAAATGAAAATCAGTGATGAATAGTTGTTATACAGATTAAATTGGGGAATATGGCACAAAGCACATAGAAGAATTATTTACAACAACACCTGGCATAGAATACAGAGTCAGCAAGTGGACTGTATTAGCACACAGGAAAAGTTGGTGTGTGATAAGAGATGTGAAAGATTATGACTTCTGTTCAGGCACTTTAAGATGGACATGCATGTGATTTGTGCAGGTAAGTATGTTTGGTAGTAGATTCAATATATAAGTTGATATGTTGGTAGTCACTCAGGATGTAATTCAGAAAAAATCCATTACTGAAAGCAGACTTAGCAATCATTAACCGAAAGACTTATAAAATAGTAGGAACGGTGGGAAAAACAGGGAGAGAGTGTACAGTAAGAAGTAAAGAGGAGCTTAGAGGTCTAAGGAATCAACAGGCAAAAGAGAAAGATAAAAATCTGAGTGTCATTTTTTAAGCTAACTTAATGAATATAAATTCAAATAAATTCTACATCACAACACTATAAATAAATAAGTAAACTGCATACTGATAGAGAAACATAGAAGGAAAACGTGAGAGAAAGGAGCTTGTGTGCGGTCTTGTGTGTAAGCTTTAAGATTGTTCAAAGGAGAAAAACATCCTTCTCCTAAAATCAAAGAAACAAGAAAAAAATCTAATTGTTAAAGCTGGAGCCAAAACTCCAGCTTCTGCTCAAGAATCTGTAGAATATATTATGTATTAGCATTTTGACAATGACAAAACACTTTAACAAGATTTTCTTAAGCATAACCATAACATTAATAGTGTAATTTTTTTTAGCTTGTGAGTAGGGAAGAATTTGGGGTAACTAAAGGCATTTTTGTTACCCAAGAAATCACACCATATCGGCAGATACATGTAATCATTACCCATGGTGTGATTTTAAATTTAATGTAAAATGCAGTGAAGAAAGATTTGATTGATAGATTTTATACACATAAAATAATCTGGAAAATACCTTTCTGAATTATTGGAAATGCAGAATGGCCAGAAGTCTTCAGTGATGAATATGGAAGCTACATTCGTACCTCTAGGACTGACAGATGACCCTCGGTTGCAGGTTGTAATTTTTGTATTTTTATTTCTCACTTACAAGTTGAGTATAATTGGGAATCTGATTATCATCGTCCTTACCTTTGTGGATTCAAATATTAAAACGCCCATGTACTTTTTTCTATAAAATTTCTCCTTCCTAGAAATGTTCTTCTCATCTGCATGTATTCCTAGGTACTTGTATAGAGTAGCTACAGGTGACAAGGTCATTACCCACAATGCTTGTGTCATCCAAGTTTTTTTTACCGACCTCTGCAGTAACAGAATTTTTTCTCCTTTCCACATGTCCTATGACCACTATTTGGCCATCTGCAAACCCCTACATTTTGTGGCCATCATGAGCAGCAGAGTCTGCAGGAGACTCGTTTTTTGCTGTTGGTGAGCTGGTTTGCTGATCATAATTTCCCCACTTAGTCTGGGACTAAATCTTAGATTCTGTGACTGGAATGCTGTTAATCATTTCCTCTGTGATGCTTCACCACTCCTGAAAATCGCTTGTTCAGACACATGGTTCATGGAACAAACAGTTATAATATGTGCTGTGCTGACTCTCATCTTGACCCTTATATGTGTGGTTATGTCCTATATTTATATTATCAAGACAATTTTAGGATTTCCATCTGCCTAGCAAAGGAAAAAGGCCTTTTCAACCTGTTCTTCCCACATGATTGTGGTTCCCATCACCTATGGCACATGCAGGTTCCTCTACATGAATCCTACAGCAAAGGAAGAAATGACCAGTAATATAGTGGTTTCACTGCTCATTTCTTCTATTTCGCCGATGTTAAATCCATTTATTTATACTCTGTGAAATAAGCAAGTGAAGAAGGCCTTCAATGACTCACTCAAAAGAATTGTATCATTTTTAAAGAAGTAAAAAGAAAGTAGCAGTCAATAAATAATGTTAAGGGGCCGGCTGTAGCTCAGTGGATAGGGTGCCAGTTTACCACATGGTAGGCCCTGGGTTTGGTTCCCAGGGTCTCTCTGAGTGGGCAGACCGCCTTGAGAAGGCAAAGCCACCCGCGAAGCAGGGCAAAGCTGCCAGCAAGCAGGGCAAGCTGCGCAGGAGCAGGCAAGGCCGCCGCATGGTGAGCTGACTCAGCAGGTTGCCGCAACAGGGGGAGACAAGCAGGCACAGAAGAAAGCAAAAAATGAACACAGCAAAGAACAATCAGAAAGGGGGGGATATTTAACAAAAAAAAAATGTTAAAATAAAGATGAATGGCTGACAAACCTTTCCCTGATACTTCTTATTTCCTTTATCTTTCAATAATTTGTATTTCAGTTATGTTATCTTCCCTGGCTTCCCCTTACGTTTATGTCCATTGCACCTTGATCTTGGGTCCCCATTTTCTTGTATGATGTCAGCCAGGAGTCATTCTCAGCTCCTGCAGGCTGCCCACAGACATTGCACTTTTCCCCTTTCAGCTTCAAGCAAGAAATGAAGAGTCTTCATGTTGAATCTTTCTCACACTTCATATTTCTTTCACCAGGAAAAGCCTCAAAACTTTTAAGGGCTTATCAGTAGAAGCAACATGTATGAAATGATAGCACTAACTGTTGTAAGTCTTTTATGGCGTATATTAAGTGATAAGTTAATCAAGTATATTTTAAACCATGAAGCAACCATTAAAATAACAAGGCATTGATATAGCAAGTAAGGAAACAAAATGAAGATAAATGGAATCATTAAAAAAAATCAATTAACACAAAAGGCAGAAAAAGAGAGACAAAAGAAAAACAAAAGGGATGAATGGAACTTTGGAGAGAACTTCTGGGAAGATGGAGGATTAGGATTAGAGAGTTACAGGGCACATATCTCAACCACAAAATCAGCTAGAGAACAGGCAGAAAGTTTCAGAACAACTGTTCTAGGACTCTGGACACCTGAGAAGTGCTGGGCAGCACCCAGGAAAGAGGGATTAAGGGAAGGAGAAACCTGCAGTGAGGATCTGTGATAACTCGGGTTGCTGCTACTGCAGGTGCCCAAACCCTATTCACAGGGCAGATGGCTTTAGGTCATCCAATCTTTGGCATGACATTTTGGACTGAGAGCCATGGGGGTCTACTCCCCCATGAATGGGGAGCAGGGACACAGACTACTTCTGATCCAGCCTTTGGATTAACTTGGCTTTTAATCACCAAGTTTGAGCATGGCTCTGAATAGCTGCCAAGAGGGAGAACTCTCCCAAACAGAACATTGTTTTGGCACCTCCAGCCTGTTGTTGGTTGAATGAACATAACCCCCACCCCAGGGTTAAGCAGAAAATTTTCCAACAATTGTCATCTGCTAACAGCCAGAAAAGTGCACTCTGGGAAAAAATAACAGGCTTTTTGACATCTTTTTGCCTTGCTTCCCAAGGCCCTTGGGAACTGGTCTCTGGCCCTATGTTGATCAGTTAAACAAGGGCAATTTTAAGTACTAGAATTAGTTGAACCAAGAATCAAAGAAGGGCAAAACCTATTGTTAACAAAACATGTTATCAATAATATCCTAAACAAGAGAGAGAAACTGATCACCAGTAAACTCACCACAATATTCAGATGCCTAGACATTAGCAAAACAAGTGCAAAATATTCTAAGAAACAGGAAGATATTACCAAGTCAATGGAAAAAAATCAAAATCTCAGAAAAGACAGAGAATTTAAAACAACTGCTCAATGATGTTCAAACAAATCTAAATCCATTCAAGGGTTTGAAGGAAAATTTGGCTAAAGAGATAAACAACATTAAGTAGCACAAAGAAGAAGTTGAAAACTTTAACAGAAAAGTAAAAGAGCTTGTGGAAATGAAAGACACAGTGGATGCAATTAAAAATACATTAGAAGCATACAACATATTTGAAATAGCAGAAGAAAGAATTAGTGAATTAAAGGACAGATTACCTGAACATGAAAAGAGAGAAGAACAGACAGAGAAAAGAAGGGAACAAATTGAGCAAAGACTCGAGGAATTGAATGACAAAATGAAACACACCAACATATCTGTCATGCGAGTTCTAGTAGGAGAAGAGAAAGGAAACAGGGCAGAAAGACTATTTGAGGGAAATAATGACCAAATACTTTCCAGCTCTTATGAATGACATGAAAATCCACATCCAAGAAGTACTGCATACTCCAAACAGAATAAATCAGAACAGACTTACTCTGAGAGCTATACTTATCAAAATGTCAAATACAAAGATAAAGAGAGAATTCTGAAAACAGCAAGAAAAAAATGATTCATAACCTAGATGGAAAGTTTATTAAGAAGTATTTCAGATTTTTCACCAGATACCATAGAAGCAGGAAGACAGTTGTATGATATATCTAATATATTGAAAAAGAAAAACTGCCAATCAATACTTTGTTACTCAGCAAAATTATCCTTCAAAAAATGAAAAGTTTAAAATATTCACAGATAAACAGAAACTAAGAGACTTCATAAACAAGAGACCAATTCTGCAAGAATTACTAAAGATAGTACCACACGCTGAAAGAAAAGACAGGAGAGAGAAGCTTAGAGGAGAGTGTAAAAAAGAAGATTATCAGAAAGGGTAACCAAAATTATAAAGAGAGAGACAAAAATGAGAAATGATATATAAAAGCTAAAGGAAAAATGGTTGAAGTACCTAATCTCTTTACAATAATAACATTGAATATTAATGATTTAAATGACCTAATCAAAGACACAACCGACGAAGTGGATACAAAAATATGAGCCATCAAGATACTGTCTACAACAGAATCAACTTAGACCCAATGACACACAACGGCTGAAAGTGAAAGGTGGGGAAAGATATTCCAGGCAAACTCTAACCCAAAAAAGCAGGGATATCTATAATAGCTTTGTCAAAACAGACTTTAAATGCAAAAATATTGTAACATTTACAGAAAGCCATTATATATTAATAAAAGGGGGAAATTCACCAGGAAGATATAACAATAATAAATATCTATGCATGCAACCAGGGTGTCCCAAATGCATGTAGCAAACTGGCAAAACTGAGAGAAGAAGTAGAAGTCTCTACAAAAAATAGTTGGATAATTCAAGATGCCACTCACATCAATAGATAGAACAACTGGACAGAATATCAACAAGGAAACAGAAAACTTGAACAATGTGACTAATTAAATGAGCTAGACCAAACAGACACTTACAGAACATTGCATCCCAAATCAGCAGAATATACATTCTTTTCAAATGCTCATGGATCTTTCTTCAGGATATACCACATATTGGGTCACAAAACAGGTTTCAGTAAATTTAAAATCATTGAATTTATACAAAGTACCTTCTCTGACATAATGCAATGAAGCTGGAAATCGATAATAGGTGAAAAATGGGGAAATTTTCAAATATATGGAGGTTAAAAAACACACACTTTAAACAATCAGTGGGTCAAAGAAGAAGTTGCAAGAGAAATTAGTATATATCTTGAGAAGAGAGAAAATGAGAACACAATTTATTAAAACTTATGGGATACATCAAAGGCAGTTCTGAGAAGGAAATTTATAGCCCTACATATCTAAATTAAAAAGAAAGAAAGAGCCAAGATCACAGATCTAACTGAACACCTGGTGGAACTAGAAAAAGAACAGAAAATTAATACCAAATCAAGCAGACAAAAAGATATAACAAATATTAGAGCAGAAATAAATAAAATTGAAAACCAAAAAAATAATAATAATAATAAACAAAACAGAAAGCTGGTTCTTTGAGAAGTTCAATAAAATCAACAAACCCTTAGCTAGACTAGAAAAGAAAAAAAAGAAAGAAGATGCACATAAATATAGTCAGGAATGAAAGGGGTGTCATTACTACTGACCCCACAGAAATAAAAAGGACCATAAGAAGATGTTATGAAAAACTGCTTGTCAACAAATTACACAACATAGATGAAATGGATAAATTCCTAGAAACACACAAACAGCTACACTAAGAAGTACAAGGCAGGCCACAACAAACCAATCAAAAGTAAATATACTGAATCTGTCATCAAATATCTCCCAGAAAAGAGAAGCCCAGATCCGGATGGTTTCACAGGTGAATTCTACCAATTATTTTGAGAAGAACTTATAGCAATATTGCTCAAACTCTTCCAAAAACTTGAAAAGGAGGGAAAGCTACCTAACTTATTATAAGAAGCCAACATCATCCTAATACCAAGGCCAGATAAAGGTTGGTTACAGACTAAATTCTTTCGTGATTATAGATGCAAAGATTCTATGCAAAATACTTGCAAAGTGAATCAAACAGCATATTCAAAGAATAATAATCAAGTTCAAGTAGATTTTATTCTGAGTATGCAGGGTTTTTTCCACTCAAGACAATCAACTAATGTAATACACCACATTAACAAATCAAAGGAGAAAATCTACATGATAGTCTCAAATGATGCAGAAACGGCAGCATCCTTTCTTGATTAAAATGCTTCAAAATATAGGAATAGAAGGAAATGTCCTCAACATGATACAGGGCATATATGGAAAAACCTATAGTCAGCACAGTACTAAAAAGGAAAAGGTGTAACCTTTCTCACTAAGATCAGGAAGAACACAAGGATGTCCATTCTCACCACTACTATTCAATATTGTGCTAGAAGTTCTATCTAGAGCAATTAAGCAAGAAAAGGAAGTACAAGACATCCAAATTGGAAAAAAAGTTAAACTCTCACTCTTCCTTGATGACATGATCCTATATTTTGAAAATTCTGAAATATCTATAAAAAAATTAGAGCTAATAAATGAGTTCAGCAAAGTGGTGGGATAGAAGATCAAGATGAAAAAATCAGTAGTGTTTCTATACACTAGTAGTGAACCATCTGAGGAGGAAATCAAGAAAAAATTCCATTTATAATAGCAACTAAAACAAACATATTTCTAAGAATTAATTTTACCAGGAATGTAAAAGATCTGTACTCAGAAAACTAGAAAACCTTGGTAAATATAAGCATACAGAAGAACATTCCATGTTCATAGCTTGGGAAACTAAATATTGTTACTATGTCAATTCTACCCAAATTTATTTACAGATTCAACACAATTCCAATCAAAATTCCAAAAATTCCAAAATTACGGAAATAGAAAAGTCAATTATCTAATTTATCTGGAAAGGAAAGGGACCTAAATAGTCAAAAACCTCCTAAGAAGAGCAAAGTCTGAAGACTCACACTTCCTGACCTTAAAGCATTTTACAAAGCTACAGTGGTCCAAACAGCATGGTATTGGCATAAAGATAGACCATTGATCATTGGAATTGAATTGAGAGTTCAGAAATCACCCCTCACCTCTATGGTTAACGGATTTTTGACAGGCATACCAAGTCCACTTTACTGGGACAGAACAATCTCTTTAACAAGAGTGTTAGGATAATTGAATATCTTTAACCTAAAGAATGAAGTAGGGCCCCTATCTCACTCCTTATGCAAAAATCAACTCAAAATGCATCAAAGACTTAAAAATAAAATCCAGGACCATAAAACTGTGGAAGATAATATAAGAAAGCATCTTCAATATTTGGAGTTTTTAGACCTCACACGCAAAGCATTAACCTCAAAATTAAACAGTTTTGCATAGCAAAAGGCTTTGTCAAGAAGGGGGAATGGCAGCCTACTGAGAAAATATTTAGAAATCACATATCTGATAAGTGTTTAATATCCAGGATATATAAAGTGATCGTACAACTCAATGGTAAAAAGACAAACAACCTCATTTAAAAATGGGGAAAAGACTTGAATAGACATTTTCTAATGAAGAAATACAAATGATGAAAAAACACATTAAAAGATGTTCAACAACACTAGATATTAAGGAAATGCAAATCAAAACTACAAAGAGATATTATTTCACAGAAAACTACAGGTGCTAGAGAGGATTTGGAGAAAAAAGAACATTTACTCACTGTTGGTGGGAAGGTATAATGGTGTAGCCACTTTTGAGGACTGTTTGGCTGTTCTTAAGGAAGTTAAATATAGATCTGCCATGTGATCCAGCAATTCCACTACTGGGATTATACCTAGAAGAACTGAGAGCATGGATATCTGCATATTATCAGTTCATAGTGGCATTATTCACAATTGCTTAAAGATGGAAATGACCCAGATTTCCATCAACTGTTGAATGGGTAAACAAATTGTCAAATGTACACACGATGGAATATTATTCAGCTGTAAGAGGAAATGAAGTTATGAGGTATATGTTAACATGGATGAACTTGGAGGAAATTGGATTGAGTGAAGCAAGTCAGACACAAAATGACAAATATTGTATGATTTCACTTATGTGAACTAAATATAATGAGTAAAGTCATGGAGTTAATAGCTAGAATATAGGTCACCTGAAGATAGAAGGAGGATAAAGAATCGATATCTGAGGCATACTTTGTGTAGAATTGAAAAAATGATGTTTGCAAATGTTTGGATATGCATAGAGGTGATGATAGCACATTATACTGACTGTAATTTCATTAATACAGGAGTATGACAGTGACTGAAAGGTAAAGTTTAAGTTTGTATATATAAGAAGGGAAACTAAAAGATGAAACCTGGATCTGTATAGCATAGCAAACTCTCTTGTGGACAAAGAATATAGATAATAGTCCACATATAAGAATGTTTGTTCTCTGAATCAGAACAAATGAATATTAATGTTACAAGATGTTAATAATAGGGTGATATTTGTTAAAAAATACAACTAAAGCAAATTATGGAATTTAGAGAAGAGTAACATATTAATATTCTCCCATGAATCATAAAAAGGGGAATAATGATAAAGGAAAGAAATCAGACTCAATGTATTATATTTGACTCCAACTATACAAAATTTAAATACAAATACATTTTTAGAGATAGAAATGGATTAGATGTTATGTATGGTAGGAGAAGGATAGAGGGATTGAGAGGTGAATACTAAGGGTTAGGCAGTTTTTATTTTGTAGTAATGAAAATGCTCTAATATTGATTGCAGTGATGAAAACACAACTCTGTGATTATACCAAAAGCTGTTTATTGTACAATACAGATGGGTTGTATGGTGTGTGAATATATTTCAATAACATTTATTTTAAAAATCCCTAAAAGGCAAGTGTGAACTCAAACACATTAAATATCTTCCTATAATTTGTAAAAAGGGATGAATAGAAAATAACTAGATTGTGGATTTCAAGCCAACATTATTAATGATCATAATAAATATAAATGGCCTAAACACACCCAATCAACACCAGAGAATGTCAGATTGAATAAAAAAGAAAAAAACAACTCTAGGCAATATACAAATCTATTTTAATTTTAAGGGAAAAAATAAGTTAGATTAAAATGATGAAAAAATATATACTATGATAACACCAATCAAGAGAAATCAGAGATGACTACATTAATATTGGACAAAGTAAATCCCAGAGCAAAGAGTGTTACCTGAGATAAAGGGGATCATCTACAACATGGCAATTTTAAATGTTCATGTCACTAATAACAATATATCAAATATATAACATATATAACACAAAAACTGATCAAACTGTGAAGAGAAATCCACAATTATAGTTGTGGATTATAGTTGGAGAATTCAATATCTTTTTATTAATGATTAACAGAAAATGTACCAAGGAAAACTAGAAAAATATACAGAAAACCTGAATAAAACTATCAATCAAATTGACTTAATCAACACTTAGAGAACAATAGCAGTACAAACAATCATATCAAATGTTTTACAAACAATTTTTAATATAGACCTTATTCTGAGCCATAATATAATTCAAATAATACAATGTATGAACTCTAAACACAATAGATTTAAAATAGAAATTCTAACAGGGAGACATCAGGAAAATCTCTAACTATGTGGGCATTAACACAAGTCTAAATAAAACATGAATCAAAGAAGAAATCAAAAGAGATATTAAAAGTTCTTTTAAATGAATTTGAATTAAAAAAACAGAATGCCAATATTTGTTGGATACAGCTAAAAGAGTTTATAGGCATATTTATACCACTCAATGAAAAAAGAAGAAAAAACTCTCTCAAATTTGCTATATTTCCCCTTTTATGAAGGAAAAGAAGAAAAACTCAAATCTAAAATCAATAGAAGAAAATAAATAATAAAAATCCTTGTAGAAATCAATTAGAATGTAAAAGGAAAAAAGAGAAAAGTTGTATCTTAGAAAATCTCAGTAAAGAAACAAGATGACACAAATTACCAATATGACAAATGACAGATGTGGCACTGCACATTCTACAAATATTAAAGGATAAGGGAATCTTATTTTGAAACATATAGCCTTAAATCGACAACTTAGATAAAATGGACAAATTCCATAAAACACTCTTCACCAATGGTGGCAGTTAAACAGCGTTTGATATTAAGGATGACCCACAGGACTCAGAATGGCAATGTTAGCAAAATTACAGTTATTTACAGGAAAATAATACAATAAATGAACAATATTAAAATAAGAATATATGTCACAGACAAAGGCTGTCTTGCACTAAAGAATCTGAAGGGGCCTGGTCCAACTCTTATTGTGAATTACACCTCAAAAAAGCTGTTAAAAACTAAAAAGAAAAAAAATGATAGATTCAACTGTATAAAACCATAAAGCCGTAGGCCACAAATCAGCACCAGATACTTTTAAGACTTATTAAACTGAGAATACATATTTAACTTACTTTAGATCACAAAATATGAACAGGCATGAAAATAGAAATAATGTATAATGATGACTTAATTATAGTGACAAATATTTGACATAAATCTACTCTTATAGTTCTTTTATAACAGTACAAAATTTCTAGAAGTAAGATAATGTTTTAATTTAGAAATTCCACTTTTACCAAGGACACTGTCCCCACTGAAGCCTGTGTGACTTGTTTTGTTTTGTTTTGTTTTGTTTTGTTTTGCCAAATTTCATTACTTGGAAAATTTCATTAATGACTCCTGAATTTAGGTCACCAAGGAATTTTTTTTCACTAAGTAGTATTTTCAGGAAATTAAAAAAGAAAAGTGCTCTATGTTGTAAAAGAATTTCCCATTGCCTGGTTTTTAGAATTTCACTTCTTCCACCAGTGGATACATTTCCATTCCAGCCTTCAGAGGAACTTATATTCTTTTCAGTGATGGAAAGAGTAAGAAAATGTTGGGGGGCTTATAAGAGCACTAAGGCCATTATCAGGAATTGTGTCAAATTTGTCAAGCATGAAAATCCAGGAGCTCTATGCATTCCCAGACATACTAGTAAATGTGAAAATATAAATGTGTTCATCAAAATATAACTTTCAGCATTTCACTCTTAATATTGTTATGTTTAAACATCCAACAGAAGCTCTGAATTACTCACAGAACAGTAAGTATAATAAGTTTTTCTCTTTAATTGTAGTTGCTTTTCAAGGATTAGGTCATATTTTCCTGTAGACAAGTAAATGGATTTCAGTGATGAGTTTTCTATTTTGTTATTTATCTAACATATAGTTATGAGATGCCATTTTTCAAAATAATTGCACAGCTAAATGAGTTTTTCCTAATTCTTGTATAGATAAATGCCTGGGAATTTTAATGGATAAGATGCATAAATAAATCCACATCTAACTTAATCTAAGAAATATCCCTGGAAAGTTGAGTATAACTTGAACCTCAAATAAAAATAGTAAAATATCTTTGCATCTATAAAAGTATGCAAACATGCCCTTTATTCTTAAATCCAAAAAGGATAACATATAGGGTGAAGCGGCAGCATTTTATTAGAAACTGTGTTCATTTTGACCATTTGTTTGAAAAATAAATCAGTCAGTTATAGTTTACATTCCACCTATTAACTTTCATTATATAATAAGTTGTAAAATTCTGGGAAAAGTATATTTTGAGGGTTGAATAGTGCTCTGAGTTTGAAGGTACAAGTAATCTTTCACAGTGGTGCACATATTACCTGAAAAATTAGTAGAAAGATGGAAGGACGTTCAGTGGGCTGCAAAATATAACTCTCCTATATCTCGATTTGATGTAAATAGTTGATAGATGTTGAATGAGGAAGTAATAGATAAGTCTCCACGAGTATATTTGAGGTCCCCTCACAGGAGGGGGTGGTCTAGAAGAGGCATTCTTTAAGGACCCTTATTACATCAAAAAAAAAAATAGAGAGAGAGAAATGTATTGACTTGCTTTAATTGCTAAATTCTGCCTCAAAGCCAACAGAGAGAAAGCTGCAGGTCAATTGATTAATGAACATGGGCTGAGAGGCTCCACAAGGGCCCAAAAGAAAGGCTGTTCTTCCTTAGCTTTGAGTGCATGCTTGTGTGCTTCTTACCTCTACTCTCTCCTCTTTTTTTTTTTTTTTAAATTAGGTGCTGATAGCTTTTTTTTTCTTTGCTGGTCTTCTTCATCCTTGACTATCCATTGTCTGTGTATAGTGATTGTGTCTACCAATGCTATATCCTCTCCTTCCTTCATTTTCTACCTTCATTATTCTGCTGTGATTCTTACGTTCCATCTTTTTTCATTTGCTCTCAACTTCACCATTGTTAACTTCTATCTTGTCTATTCTGTTCTCTTTTCTTTCTTTCTTTCTTTCTTTCTTTCTTTCTTTCTTTCTTTCTTTCTTTCTTTCTTTCTTCTTTCTCTCTCTCTCTCTCTCTCTCTCTCTCTCTCTCTCTCTTTCTTTCTTTCTTTCTTTCTTTCTTTTTGTATTAGCTTTTTTCTTTCAGCATTTTCTTTATTAGTTTTCTCTCTCCTCATCATTCTGGCGTTATAAAATATTCTATATATTTTTCTCTATTTGATTCCCCATTCCATTGTAGGCACTCCAATTTTCTTCCCCTATTACTGTACACTGCCTACACGAGTTAAATATTCAATCACTAAGTCTGATATGGCCCCTCTTCTAACTTTTATCAATAGTACTATTATCCCTTTTCCTTTCTTACCCCTTTTGATTGCTATGGCTCTAATCTTGTTCCTTCGAAGGAACATAGAAAAAAGCAAGGAATTACAACAAGGGGAAGATAGTATGAATGAGAAAACTTAACACGCACACCGAACTACAAGCTAAATAAAACTCTAGAGCAGAGAGAGAAGCTAATCAACTGAATAAACCCATCAAGATAAAATGATGAACAGGGGACAACAAAAAATTACAAGCCATACTGGGAAACTGGAAGATATGGACCATTCCAAATAATAAACCAAAAACCAGGAAGAGATGCAGAACATAGAACAACTAATAAAAAAAAATACCATGGACCAACTTCATGAGGTGAAGGAATAAATTAAGGATATTAAGAAGACACTGGGAGCACATACTGAAGAAATTGTAAACATACATAAAAAGATAATGGATATGATGTCAATGAATAGCATAATCCAAGAAATCAAAAAGACGACAGATTCATATAACAGCAGATTTGAACAGACAGAAGAAATAATTAGTGATGTGGAAGACAATACATCTGAAATCAAACAGATAGTAGAAAAGATAGATAAAAAGATAGAAAAAATCCAGCAGGGACTCAGGGATTTAATCAATGACACAAAACACACAAACATATGCCTTATAGGCATCCCAGGAGGAGAAGAGAAGGGAAAGGGAACAGAAGGACTTTTGAAGGAAATAATGGCTGAAAATTTCCAAAACCTAATGAGGGAGATGGATGTACATATCCAGGAAGCACAGCACCCCCAAAACAGTATAAATCCCAACAGGCCAACCCCAAGGCATATACTTGTCAAAATGTCCAATG